>CAVNZG010001396.1:0-36480 GCA_963693315.1 Diogma glabrata
TATATATATATATATATATATATATATATATATATATATATATCTATATATATAACAAATTGATGAAATGAATAGTGTAGTTGTTGTATTCTTAGAACTTGGGTCAACATAAAATTACTTTATGAACCAAATCATCATAACGTAAACTAATAAAATATTCTAGTGTTTTCTCAAGGTTTCTAAAACGTGACATCGAATGTACGAGATTATGCAGAATCGTATATAAGGAGGTATGTCAATGTCTTGCAAGACTAAATTAGTTTTATTTTAAACGTGTGGCGGTAAAGTAAAAATTTTAAAAGTGATTTTTAAATTAGTTTTTGTGAATAAAGTTTTAAGTGTTATTGAGAAGAAATATTTTGTGTATTATTTTGAACGTTGTGTTACTGGAAATTTCTGCAATCAACCGTTGGAGTTTCGAAGCTTTTGAAAGAATATTCCAGTTATGGAATATTGTTTACTGTACTGTTTTCCTGTTGTTGTGAAACAATCAAGGTGTTAAATACTACTTATTAAAATCTGGTGTTTTTGCTTACTAATCAGTGATCGAACTCGGAAGAGATTGGGAATTACGTTTATCGAATTGAGAGTAAGGCCAATTCGAAGTAAGGTTGGGAAAAAAGCAACAACACGATAAAAATTAATTTTATTTTATTAGGTTATATGTGCGAGTGTACCGACATTAGTCTGTAATTTGGAATTGAAAAAGTAGTGCCAAAAATAAAAATACATTTTCAGTAGTGATTTGATTTTTCCCGCAACACGGCAAACATGACGTCCTGGAATAGGGCTACTTTTATGTAAAATGAACAGAAATGAGCAGCACTAGCGCATCTAATTTTTAGCGAAGCAACATTCCAATTGTTTCAATTATTTTTTAATCGTATTACGAAGTTTTGTCACAACCATAAAATGTATTTTCGCTTTAAAAACGAGAACAAAACAATGGGTCGTATGCATAAAACCTATTAACTAGGTTTTTTAATTATTTGCTAGATTTATTATAAATAAAAAAACTAGGAAACCCTTAAAAAACCTAGTTACTAGGTTTTATGCATGCGACCCAATGTATAGCAAATGTTATTAACTAGGCGAGAATTTTCTCGAGTTGGCACTAATTAGCAACATAGATGTACAACATAGTAAGCAAAAGAATATTCTTGCCCATTTTTATTGATTTCATGTATCAAACACACTTTTATTTTACTATATCTATATACATATTTTATGTTTTTGTTATAAGTATGTCATTCAAATCCCATGAAATAAAACTCAAAGAATAAAAAATAAATAAAAGTCGTTTATGTAAATTATTCAAATTTTCCACAACATTCAATCCTTAAGCCTTTAATGTACGGGTATAATCTTTTGTTCTTGCTAACATTTAAATAAAAGACTAGAATAAATGGTTGACTAAATGTTTTTGTATAATTTTAACAATTTCCAAAACGATATGTATATTATGACAATTGACACTCTAATGAGATCTTAGTACAATGTTGCGAAGAAATCAGGATTAGTAACGCCAAAAAATAAATTAAATTGTACTAAATACTGGCATTTTTTAATACTCATAATACTATCTTAGGACATCATGGTTTAAACCATTCAAAAGTTTTAGGTTTTTTTGTAAAGTAATATGTAGGCTATGCGTAGTGCTCGTCAAGGATTTATAAACAAGAGCGCACTAACTCAATTGTTAAACCTTGATCTACTGAAACTACATTATGACGCTTAAAAGAATTTTATTTAAAACCCAAAAACTAATAAAATTAATTTTTCTACTTTCAGCTGCTAACTGGAATGTTGTTTTGGAATGTTAAACTAGTGTTTTTGGCATGTTTTATTTGTCACTGTTCTAAAGTAAATGGAGAACCAGTGGGTAAGTTTATTGTATAAAGTTTTATATAAAAAGCCTGTAAATTTAAAAAGAGATAAAATTTAGAACAAATAACCTAAAAGAAATCAATAATAAAAAATTATTTACTCCGGAAATCATCAAATTCTTTTTTTTGTGACTGAATGATATTTGATTAGTTTGCTTTCATTCGTTTTATGCTTTATATTCTTCTTTTCTTCAACTTTTCAACTTTCTATTTGAATTGGTTGAAGAGCTTTTATTATATTTACAGTATTAAGATATGTATTATATTTACAGTTTCACTACTACGACTTGTGCTTTTACTTTAGTTCATTTAAGCTAAACAATAAAAAACTGATTCAACCTAGATCAAGAATGTTTTGATTTAATTTTTTTGAACTATACATTTTCCTTTCATTTTCCTATTTTTCCTTCAGCTTTTCTTTATTTTTACATTTTAAGTTAACACTTCAAGCTTTTGTATGTATTTTTATTTTATTTATTCAGTTTGAATTATTTTTCTCAACATTTTTTTAAATCCTCCTCCGTTTTTGTTGCTTTAATTTTTTTCTTGCTATTTATAATATGCTTTTGGGAGAGAATGAACTTAAAATACAAACGGATTGACTAAGATTGTGTGAAGAGTGTCATTAAGTGTGTTGTACTGA
The DNA here is from genome assembly GCA_963693315.1 of Diogma glabrata. NCBI lineage: Eukaryota > Metazoa > Arthropoda > Insecta > Diptera > Cylindrotomidae > Diogma > Diogma glabrata. The sequence continues at coordinate 2,530 of CAVNZG010001396.1, forward strand.
TATTGTCACGAAACAGGATTTTTTTAAATTTAAATCACTTCATAGTTTCTTATACGTTTGTTTTACTTAAAGGATATAAACTATAGAGGAACGTATTAAAACAGAATATTTCATATTTCTGATAAACTTCGGGTTCAAAAACGGTTAAAATTGAACGAAAAGTATGGTTTATTAAAGGACTAATTTTACATTGATAATGTTTTGGTCTATGAAATTTTGATCTTAGAAATTTTAAAAAATTAAATTTTATTTAAAAGTGAGTTTTAGAAAAATGATCTGAGGATGAACATTTGTTCGATTTGGTCTAAAAGCAGGCATATTTCACTATCGTGATATTATTTGAGTGATAGTCAAATACTACTAAAACGCTACACAACCCCTAAAACAAAATTTTTGCATTTGTGAAACATGTTTTTTCCATGCGATAGAAGAAATCACGATAGAAGTTTATTAGAACTATTTTGTGACTGATACAGTAAAAATATTCTTGTCTATCCAGTTGCATTGCGTCAAATTATACATATTTCATAAATGTTTCACCTTTAGTATGAATGTTGTTTTGCATCATGATATCCAACACTACGACGCCTAGAAGCTCATCAAACACAACGTACAAGCTTTTTTCGTTCCGTCTTTCATCTAAATGACGTAAAAATCCAATTGAATCGGAGAAAACTAAACTAGCCCGATAATTTTCAGGCTTTTTCTAAATACAGTGTTCTATACAACTTTTTTGTTCTCATTAAAACTGTTTTCCATTGGGATGGAAAAAATGTAAAAAGAAAAAATAATAATTGTCACTTGAATTTTTTATCTAATCTCTTGAAACTATAACTAATGGGCTTCATAAGTTCATATTAGCATCCTTTCGGTTGTATCTCTCCTAATAACACCAAAATTTATTTGCATGGAAAAACAAATATTCAAAATCCTTATAATAGTCCCCTAGATAAAAATTTCCTTTTCTCCGTTTTACTTCAAAACAGAAATTCAATGAATAAACTAAAAATAAGAAATATAGAAAAAATGATTTCCCTTAAGAAAAGAATGATGTCAAACCAAGAAAAACAAAAAGAGAAGGCAAGATTATCTGTGGCGAACATTTGAACTAAGACAACTTTCAAAATTTTTAATTTAGCAGGCGAGATTTTCGTTAAAATTATTGAATAATCTTCTTATATATTAATACGCTAGATTAAAACTTTGTGGAGCATTAGGCTTTTTTATTCGCAGATGGATTCATTTGAAATTTTCTGCTAACTGATATTAGTGTAACCTATAGTCGGATCCGGATTCAAACAAATCGGATCATAAATAAAAAAGTTATTATATACGGAAAACTTTTTCTATACATATGCATTATAAGTTTACATACATGCAAAAACAATTTTCTTTTTGCTTTAAAACAATGCTTTAAAATTTTTCTTTTTTATATATTAGCTATCGAACCGAACAACGAATAACGAAAACGAAAATTTTTATATTTATTTTATATTCATTTCAGTCGTTGTATTTATTTTTATTTTAGTCGTCTTTTATCTTTCAAGAAGGACGGTTTTCGATATTTTTCGATTATTTTGTTTTTTATTGATATAAAGATTTTTGAGATATTTTGATATTTGAGTTATTTCATATTTTTGATATATTTATTTATTTCGATGCCAAGACTACGTCGTAAACGTTTGGATGTGAGTGGTACATCGAGTCGTCGGAATAAAAGAGATTTTATGCGTAATATGCGTAATAATGTTGATTTTATGAATGATGAAATGAATGGTAATAATTAGGGCAACCAAAAATATGCACTAGCATGTTTTTTTAACAGCACTTAATTAAAAAATGATTAAGCTTGAAATCTGTTTCAGGTAAAACTAAGACTTTTAAGCCCTACTTGTTAGAGCATATTTTTGCATATTTTACTCTAAAATGCATATAAATGCATATTTCACCAAAAGTGCATATTTTTGCATATTTTGCAAAATTATGAGTTTTTTTTTAGCTTTAATACATATTTTTAGGGAATATTATTCCATACTTCACCAAACGTCCGTATTTTTGCACATTTTCAAATAATTTTCAACCAGTTTTTTCTTTCCAGTTTTTTTCTTTTAACCAGTTTTTTTCTAGATTGATGGTGACAATATGCACAAAAATATGTGCATCGAAAAATTGGGTATATTTTATCATCGCGGCATTAATATTTAGGCTCCTGTCTTTTGAAAATGGAACACTAGTGCCAAGACTTTGGTGTTTGCTGGACCTTAACAATATGTTTTCTGAGCATCTATAGGTCCTATCATCCTAAGGTCTTAGAACGGCTATAAAAAGCTGTTAATCCTAGTTTTGTTTTGTCCTAGTTTAAGCAGCTTAGTAATCGTATAAAAAATCTTACCGCTTGTTATGCCATTCAGATAGGTGTCATATGAAAGATTGAGCTTTTTGGCTGTTGACACATTACCGAAAATGTTTGTATTGGGTTTTTTGTTTTTTTTATTAATTAGTTAGACATGTTTAGCACACTAAATATGAAATATTCATTATTTAGACTCTTTGAATATCCGAAGATACCATGTCAACTATAAAGGAAGGAGATGAGGAAAAGGGAAGGAATGGGGATATAGGGATAATTATACTAATTGTTTTAAATGATTATGGACATTTTCTTTAAATTCCTTGAGGGGTAAATTCATCGGGAAATACAGAGGGAGGCATTCAGTTCCACAATTTGGCCACTCTATTAAAATAGTCGTTCTGAAAGGACACAGTTCTTCAACGAGGTATTTGTACAACAAATGGATGGGATAACTCGGCAGCTCTTGTTTGTCGATTATACTGCGCACACGATGGAAGGATATTTTGAATTTCCTTAGAGGGAATTCGCTAAAGTTATATTTATAGTAGATTGATAATTCAGCCACATTTCTTCTGTGCTGGAGTGAATCAAGCTGGTCCGTTAGTTCGGTATTACCAATCAACCGTATTGCTTTTCTCTGTACAGAGTCTAAACAATTTATTGTTGACTGACAAGCACCTCCCCAAACATGACAGCAGTACTCCATACATGGACGAATAAAGGACTTGAAGATTAGCAAAATTTGCTCGGGATTGAAATACTTTTTACATCGACTCAAGAATCCTAATTTTTGCATTGCTGATTTAGCGAGGTTGAACACATGTTTATTCCATTTCAGGTTATTTTGAATATCCACTCCAAGAAGTCTAACTGATTCAACCTCACGCAATTCCTCGTGGTTTATTTTAATAGGGAAATTTTTATGTCACTCTATTCGTGAAAGACGGCATAGTTTGGTTTTGGTTGGATTAAATGAAACAAGATTACGATCTCCCCATTCCATTATACGCTCCAGATCTGTAATGGATAGTCTGGACTAATGTCTGAACATAGTGTATTACAGTCGCAGCTTCCTTAGTTGTTGTTTCTTATATTAATCTGTACCGCTTGTAATAGTTTCCCATCCATTCATCATCAATAGTCATATTTCGTATAGTTCCCTTAACCCATAGTTTCCTTATTTTTCTTAAAGTCTAACTAGATCTTCAATGGCCGGACAAACGTATGGGAGAAAGAAAATTGCACTAATTACCTTGATTTATTTATTCATTGATATAACATAATATTGGTTAATTTGAATTAATTAATAATTTTCGTTAATTATCATCCGTATAACCACTAAAATTTAATCTTGCAATACCCTAAAATTGACGCGCGCTATACTTCCATTCGACTGTTCTCGCCTTACTACTTGAGTTTGAATTTTTTTTTAAACACAAACTGTAATGAAACAACGAAATTTTCCAAAACCTCATAACAGCTACGTGTATTTTGTTTCCAATCGTCAACATACAAAGAATTACTATTTTTGCTTTGTTAAACATTTGATTTGTCTTTATATGAGTATTTTGCTTTAAACAATCCTTCCGTTATTGTACTGAACTTCACTGTGCTGATATAGTGGATTGTAGTTTAATAAATGTCCAAACATCATAACATTGATCGAATCTGCATTTAATTCATTTTGAATTCAATTATAAATATTATGGATGTGTCGGAAATATTCTGTGTCCAAACCTTATTTTCGTACAATATTATCAAACAGCAAACGGTTTTGTGTAACTATAAAAAGCTCCCAATAATTTTTAAATCTGATGTAAATTAATTATCTCCCATCTAAACACTGTATTCGAGTTATTGCGAGACTAAAAATTTGGCTATATAATGAGCCACTGTAGCCTTTTCACTCTCTGATGTCTTTGATTTCTCTCTCATGAATGACAAAATTATGTGGAAAATTTTGCATTCATGCACTTTTTCGAGTAATATTAAGTTTCAATATAAGTAGTGTAATTTTTAATTAATTTAAATTTTTTAACGTAGTTCAATTAGTGCAATTTTTTTTAAATGTTCCGTCCAGATAGTGAAATTTAGGGAAAAAAAAATCTATTTGTTTGTGTTGTGCAAAATAACTAACGTAAAAATCATAAGAAAATTGAAAGAAACCACAAAAAAATTAAATATGACCTTGTTGGTCATATTTGCTCGTAGTCTACTACTTTTTGTAACATCATCAAGACAGCTGATCGAAAATTTTGACGTTTGGTTCGTTGGATATAGTTTGGGTGTGGTCGGACGTTTGTTTGAAGTGTTAGCAAACATATAATCGTTGGAGGTTAAAAACTGGGAAATAAAACGAAGCGGATATGATCTAAAACGCAGGCAGTGAAGGATTATAACCCCAGGTAACGGATATTATCTATTTTATATTGTGCATAAAGCTAACAAACGAGCCCGTTCGTCGTGTCATCTTCGATTACCATTTGTGGTTATAAAATACACCATTGAATATGTTAATTACACCTATTTAAACGGCAAAAACCTCAATTTTGTGTTAGTTAAATGTCATGGGCTATTCTAGTAGTCAAAGGAAATTAGAAAATAAATCATAATTAAAAATATACGTGTTGTTACATAGTTGAATCATGACATATAAATTATGTGTTAGTTCCAGTCCTGAACTGTCCGGTTAATTAAAACAACTCAACCAAATTAGCAATAATCAATCTAATTAATCTTTACATGATTTTAATTAAATAGTTAAAGTGTTTAGTATAAACTTTGTTTCTGTCTTATAAATAGTGAATATGTCCAAGCAAGGATGCATAATTGTACATAGTTTTTTTTGTTGAGTGCAGTTCAATGTCAAGTTAAATTACAGAACTGGTTTATAATACAAAAAGAATTTTGTTTTTATACAATAGTTAATTTATTAAACATAGCTTCTAGTTTAATTTAAAACAGATAAAACAAAATCATATATGTTTGGGTCATTCTATTTGGTGACGTAATTTAAATTAAAACGAAATATTATATGTTTGAAGGTTTTAAAAAGAAAAACATGTACTCTCTTCTGTCATTAAGTTTTGGTGACAATGTACTGCATATGATTACTGTAAAGAAAAATTCAGTTGATAAGTGTAATTTATAACTTATTTATTTTAATGAGATTAATTTATTAAATAAATAACATGTGTCAATGCCTAGAGAAGAAAGAAGAAAAAAATTAAGTTGTTGTTTCAATTGATTATGCAGAAGGTGTTAAAAGCTTATTCAGAGAAGTGTCCGCATTTTTGTCAAATTAAGTTTGTGATTACGTTGAGGTAGTGCTACTAACTAAGCTGTAATTGTTAGCAGTGACACGAAACATCTGCATTGCTGCTGGTGTTAAACGAAATTTGGTTGAACGTCATTGCAAATCACCCTTTACCTCGAAGTTGTATAAGTTTAATCAACGATTTTGATAATACATTTATTGAACGATTTTTGATGACCAATTTATACCACGATATTGGTTGCAAAATTATTCACCGATTTTTACAATAGCAAATTTATTCAACCATTCTGATACCTACTTTATTCAACAAGTTTGCTGGCAAACTTATTCACCGTTCCTCTTTACCAAATTTTGGGCTATTGCAACTGATTATTTATATACAATTTTTGCTGATATTATTGTATTTTCAACGCAACATTTTTACAAAATTTTGGAATATTGCAACTGATTATTTATATACAATTTTTGCTGATATTATCATATTTTCAACGCACCATTTTTACAAAATTTCGGGATATTTCAACTGATTATTTATATACAATTTTTGCTGATATTGTCGTATTTTCAACGCAACATTTTTACAATATTTTGGGATATTTCAACTGATTATTTATATACCATTTTTGCTGATACTGTCATATTTTCAACTCCATATATACACCAACTTGTTTGCTGTTGCTGCCAAATTGTCCACGCACCAGTGGATTATTCGTACATTTATTCTTTTTGTAATACCATACCTGTGCGATGAATCATCACTGATGGAGGGCTAAGACAGAAGGACTTTGAAGGCTGGAGGATTAATCATGGGGTGAGTGACTTTGCATTTTTTTTGTTTGTTTTTTTTTTTTAACTTTAATTTGTATGAATGATTGTTGTTATGCGTGGATGTGTGAAGGCGTGTGTTTGTGCCTTGAATAATTATAAATAAATAAAATTAAATTTGGTTCTGATACGGATTTTACAACCAACATTTATTCGTAAATTGTTTGCATGTTTCATAATATTTTTTTTAGTCGATTAATGGACCGATAAGATTCGTCAAGATGGTTTACGGTTATCCTAGATCATAAAAACGACCGTCCTGTTTTGATTCGTATCGGCAGTCCAACTTAATTGATCCTTTTTGTGTTCCTGATTATTTTCATGACCTCGAACCAAGACATTGTTTGTAGGATCTGGTAGTACAATCCAGGTTGATAAAAACTAACCAAATAAAAAAAAAAATTTTTTTGAACACCAAAAAGGCGGGTAATAATAAAACGATGGATAGTCAAAAATTTGGAAAGTAAAGAATTATAATATTTTACAAATACAATTAAGTTTCATTCTTTAAATTTAGAGCGATTTTTCGGTCTCCACTTGTGGGTGGTTTTTCTTTGCGATATGTATAAGAAAATATTTGAAAAGAAATTAATTTCGTACGAAAAGATTCAAGATTCAAAACCTGAACACATATATTTATTGATTTAGTTTAAGGCGCTCGTCCAAGGTGTGGATTGGATTTGCCACATACCTACTTGTATGAGGGAGAACTAAGTAAATGCAATTTATTGATGTACATTATTATTTTTGCTAGACGACTTGGAGCAAAATTATCTATCGTTGATATTTAAAGTAACACCATTTAGGTTTCGATGCGAACCAACGCAATTCTGTTAGTAATAAATTTCTTATTTTAAAAAAAAATTGCACAAGGTTGCAAGTTCCGTGCTTTTGTTTTGTTCAATAACATGGACCATCATTTGTTTAAATTTTTTTTTAAATTAATGATTTACACCAGAATACTGATGCAAGAAACCAAACCATGAATTCAAAAGTTAGCCAAAGTTAGGTCAAGTTAAAGTACATTATGGACAGCAAAAGTTCGTACAATTATCCTTTATACCGCAAATGATGTAGTTCGGTATCAAACAAAATATCCAAATATTTGCTTTAAAAAGATTGAGTTTGTTTAAACAGGAATTATAAAATAATGTACTCTGCAATTCTCCTGTAATTACAAATAAACAAACAACCATGACAAACTCCAAATTAATGTTCAACTACTTCGATTTATCCCCAATTAAACAATTTAAAATTAAATGAATGTTTGTATGTGGAATAGTATGTTTTGTGAAGCGTCCAGTGATCGTAACTGAATAGTTATTATATGTTTTTATTCAAAAGTGTTTGATATAATTAGTATTTGATAATATATAAAAGTTACTGCATATAGAATTTCTAGCTGTAACATGTATAAATAAAATTTGACTGAAAATAGATATGCTAAGTAAATAAGTTTATTTTCAATGAGTTGATGATTTCCTTTAGGAATATATAACTAGGTTAAATAACCAGTTAGAGTCCTATACAATCATTTCTTTTTCGTTAATATAAATATTTTAATATTACTTGTTGTAAGAAGTAAATGTTATTATTACAAAGGTATGGATGATAGTGTGCATGTGTGGGAGGGCGCGAGCGAACGTGTATGAGGAGTGAGAGTGTGAGCGTATGGGAGTGAATGTAGGGGTTGGACGTGCTGATCGTGGGTCTTTCGCCGACGGGGTCGCCAGAGTCTCCATTTTTCCACTTGTATTTCTTTCCATTTCTGCAAATTTTCGTGAATAGCGTACATGTCTGTATTTGTGCTGAAGTAGCAGGGTTACTTTATCGTTCCCATGGGCTGAAGCTAGTTTGGGGCTTGAAAATCAATCTCGCTAGGTACGCTTCCTGCTATGTCCTTCTCATTGGTTCGCCACTGAGAAAGCGCTTCATTACAGATCTTTGTTGATAGAATCAATTAGCAGCTCTCTATCAGTAGTAACTGCAGTATGAGATCGAAATTTAGGAGATGCATGTGATGCATGCAATGTGCTGTCATCAGCAAAACTATGGATTGGGTGCACTATGGAAATAAGTAAGTAATTAATGTATAGAAGAAACAAGGTTGGTGAGAGTGCAGAACCTTGGGGAACCCCAGCATTGGTTGTGAAAATATTGGTGTGCGTTCCATCCCCTTAACTTAGAATTCTATAATTTGTAAAATCTCATCTATAAAAAAGACATAGTAACCTCCTAGAAATTGGAACTAGAACTCTGTTTTGTGGGGCAAGGGGTGGGAAGCGGTCGAGTGGAATGTCATGTAGAAGGTTGATTTTTTTTAGGAAGATTTCAATTATTTTATGTAATTTGAATAACCCTTGGTTTCGTATATTTCTGAAAATGCGTTATTTTTATTCTGTACCAGATTTAACTCAGAACGTAATTCACCAATCAATTATATAAAATTCGCGCTAAAAGTAAATTGAATTTTAAACGAAAACCACCACTCTGAAACTTGTTGCTCTGTGTTTTGATGTGCTATTGGCTGCAAATGGAAAACGAAATTTTCGTTGACTCGTGTGTCAAGAATAGTTTAATATTATAAAGCATTCCATTTGTTCGCTGTACGGACAAAGAAATCTTTCTGCATTCTTTCGCTATGACAGTGAGTGATCTCTACAGTTTAACTGTTTGGCATTTTTGTGAGCAATTATGATCTCGAGTAACTTAGGAAATAATTTGAATTTTTTCAATTCAAATGTGTGGTTGAATTTATCTCAGAGAAAACGTGGTTTTTCTCTTTTGCGTATTTCGGTTGTGATTCGAATTCTTATCCTTAGTAATGCCAATGAGTAATGCCTATTCACGAATGAACGATATTTCGAAGTTGAATCTTCAACAATTACACTATTTACTCAAGTTGAATTCTCAACTGATGTTAGACTATTATCATTGAAAATATGTTTTTTGATGTAGCAAATTTTTTTAATTTTCTTTGATTCCAGGCAAACATTTTGATGAAACTTACACAAATTATATGAATACTATGGTATTGCGAAAAAATTGGAGCAGTCCATTTATATGCAGTTCTGGCAAAGAATCTTTTGGGGCCAAAGAGGCATTCGGGGCCATGAGCAACAGTGTGAAGATGTTGCAGGAAATCAAGATTTGATCCTAACTTTTCGTCATCTATACAATTCGTATAGCATGTTTTTTAACGGACTCATAAAGAGCCAGGCAGGAGTGTACCAAACTTGACAACATTTATTTTTCTCACATCTATTGAGGAGATCAATTTTTTTAGAAGCGATCTTTTTCATCGGCCTTTTGGGATCGTTACAGAGTAATTTATTGGAAATTGTGCTTACACATAATAATTGAACCATCGTTATTGAGTCAGCCTTCGTTCTGCAAACAATCTGTCAGTAACTGTGTTTTGGTGGAGTTAAAATTGATCAAATTGTGGTCACAACATTTTTTAGGTTCTCGTTTCATTTACGACATGCATTTACATTACCATTTATTTGTTCGTGCATTTACCCTTTGAAAATAGGAGAAAAATGACTTATGCAGTGTACTATCGTCTGCAAAACTATTTATTGATTTACTGCTGATTTCCAACAGTTCGTTGATATAAATGTAATAGAATGATAGACAAAATTATACCTTGGGCTATTGGTGTATAATTTTAAATATCACATTCCATTACTTTTTTGATTACGAGCTGGACATTGACCAACTTTCAATTGACCAATAGCATGAAAAAAAAATATCATATTTATAAAATTTGTGGAAGATTTTAGTTTAAAACGTGAAAATTCTTTTGAAAATTTTTTTAGAATAATATGTGGGATAATGATACACAGTTGAAAAAGTTGCTGCAATTTTTAATACAAGCTTAGCAATATGGGTTATGTATAGCAAGTTATTATTAAATTGCAAAGTAAATGTTGCATTAAAACTAATTCTAATGCAACACTACAAATTTTAGTACAACACTACCATCATAATTTATTTTTTATACTAATGGTAGAAGTTAGAAAACAACTTGCTACGCTTGAAGTTTGTAAACGACTTGGTAATGCAAAGAGCATTAAATTTATTTTTAAAGCAAGCTTTGCATTGTTTTATAATGGAGACTTCCGTTGTACCTATATGTGTAGCGATTTGCATTACATATTCAGCTTATTTTTAACTGTGTATGGAAACTATGGTGGGTTCTTTCGGCTTCAATCTTTTTCGGTGTGAAAGAAGTTCTTTCATATTAACTCCTGAAGACAAAATTTAGAGTACTTCTTTAGGAGTTTAGGTACGAATCACAGCGTTTTGCGAACAAATTATCTTTCCTTGCAGGGCCAGAGACGATTATATCAGCGTCAATTTAATGCAAATATTTTTGTTGGGGTTTCATTTTTGAAACGAAAATTTATTAATTCCGAATTGAATGGTTTCGGCAAAGTTTTGAGCAGAAACATTCATTTACATCGTCGTTGTAAGAACAATAACGGTTAAAATGGATAACTTCGCAAAATTTTGAAAATTTTTTTTGGTAACAATTTTTGAGAACGAAAGAACTTTACGGGATTTTGGCAGTTTAGATTTTAGTAAAAAAAAATTAATTAACTGCTGTAATTAATATTTAATAGTTGTCAATATCTGCAGTAATACCATTACTGACACTCGTAATATCTCAGGTCTGCAGTATATGATAGCTGACAAAAGCTCAGATATATACCTCACTATCTCAGGTAAGCTAGTCCCGTAACTATGATCAAAGCACAGCGACCTCTTAGGAATCGAATTAAAAACAAAATTCTGAAAACATATATATTTTCATGTTTTCTTTCGGTTTTTAGAGCATATTTTAAATGCATAAAATAGTTTTTTTAGAGCATATTTTAAGCGCTTAAAATCGTTTTTATAGAGCATATTTTTGGTTGCCCTAGTAATAATGATGGAATGAATGCTGAAGCTGATGTTGTTGTGAATGATGAAGTGAATGTTGATGATATGAATGGTGTCATGAACGGTGTCATGAATGGTGTCATGAATGTTGCGAATGATTTAGAATTGAATGTGGTGAATGATGAAATTCCCTTTGTAATTTTGAGAGATTCGTTCAAGTGTGCTTTGAATGTGATTCCAGGTAACTTTGATTCGTATGTTTGTGGTGCTTTGGATATGAGTTGTCATTTTTGTCATGCCAAACATTTTGCAAGAGAAGTTACTTCAAATAATAATGAAGCGTTTTCTTTGTGTTGCCATAAAGGCAAAGTCAATTTACCTCCTCTTTCTGAAAATGCATTTTCTCTAATATTTTCGAAGGATTGAATTCAAATGATAATGCTATAAAAAACGTTCTAAAAGTTTTCTTTCAAATATTCGTTCCTATAATTCGGCATTTGCAATGATCAGTTCTGAATGTAATATAGCGGATTCTACTGCACGTGGTATTTATCATTTTAAAATTCATAATATTTTTTATCATCGTACAGGTGCTTTAATTCCTGCTTATGGTCGACCTCCAATGTATGCACAATTATATTTTTATGATGTTGATACTGCTGCTAATATGAGAATGAATAGAAATACCAATGTATGTGAAATTTTTCTTATGCGTGAGATAGGTTTTGAGTTAGATCGTGTGAATCCTTTTGTTCGTTCTTTCAAATCAATGCATGAATTTTGTGAAAGACCTGAGAATGTTACTGCTGATGTGTCAATGGTTATAAAAGTTAACAGAGAATGTGATATTCGTCGTTTTAATGATGCTGTTCAAACTGATGTGGCTGCTATTTTTAAAAATGATGATGGTGAACCACCTTTTGAAAGAAATATGATTGTTTTTTCAAAAAATGCAAATGAAATTCGTTCTGTTTCTGTCCTTGATTCTTCTTTGGATCCTTTAGCTTATCCTTTGTTGTTTCCAAATGGTGATACTGGGTGGCACGTTAATATTCCACATAATTTAGTTTCAACTTCACGTGCTAATGTGTCACGTACAAAAGTTACAATGTTGCAATATGCATCTTATCGCCTTGCTATACGTGATGGTTTTAGTCTTTTGCATCGTTCTCAAAAATTATTTCTTCAATGGATTGTTGATATGTATGTTCGTATCGAAGGTACATGGCTTCATTACATTCGTTCAAATCAATCTGCTCTTCGTGCTGATTTGTACAATAATTTAACAGATTTCCTGCATCAAAATCGCAATGGCGATGATAATATGCAAGTAGTTGGTCGTAAAGTAATTTTGCCATCTTCTTTCACCGGTTCACCACGTAACATGTATCAAAATTACTTGGATGCAATGTCTATTGTACAACATTTCGGTAAACCTTCTTTATTTATAACAACTAGGAGGGCCCGGCGTGCTTCGCTACGCTTATAAATAAAGTTTTTGCGTAGACATTTTGTTGACGTAGAAGCAATGATTTCAAAAAGTGGTAATGAGAAATGCTACCATATAATTTTTAATTTTTCTTTTTAAATATATGAATGAAAAATAATCAGAACTCTAGCTGATCAGTTCGGATATATGAAAAATTAGCGAAGCTTACTTGAAAACTTATTTGATCGCTAATTTTTCATATATCCCAACTGAAAAAAACATTCAATGCTTTTATTCAAATTAGTTAGGCGATATGTTTAAATTGTTTTGAAAACTTTTTGTAACTGTTGTCTAGAGAGAGAGATACGTTTAATGAATATGTACAAACATTTGTTTTTTGTTTGTGATCTAAAATGCAATGTCCGATTTATTTTAACTGAAAAATAGGCAATAGAAAAATATTTTGTTTAAAACTCATTTTTAAGCTAAAAGGCTAAAAACAATATTTCGCCTGTCCAAAAAAGTGTCTATACAAACTCTATTTAATTTAATTAAACAAGAACAAAGAAAATAACTGAAATTTTAAACTATGTAAACATCATCTTACACTTTGTGTATTACCATAAACAGTTTATCTTATCATCCTAATATAGGAAAAACAATTTTCATTCGTAACAAAAAGTAAAATTAAAATACCAATAATAGCGAATAGTAAAAAGTAATAATAATGTTTTTATTCGCCTACATATTAAAGTAGTACTTTATTACTGTGATTTGCGGCCGTAAAGTGTCACTTTTTTACCATATATTTTGTTTTTCATTACGTTCAAAAAAGTAAAAAACATTTGTATTTATTTAAATTCTATAAAAAACAGAAATTTTTATCAAAGCAACCTATAATTCAAAATTTCATTATCTAATTAAAATTATTGTTATTATTTGTTGTCATAGTTATACCCTTATTTTGAAAAAAATAACAAATATTTTGTCAAAGGCTACTTGTTCAACATATTTTCATTTCAAAACTTTTGCAAAATTATAACTTTAGAATAAACAATTTTTTTAAATATTTTGCTAGCGGCGAATAAAAAATAGTATATGACGCACGACGTAAGCTATTTTGGACTTAATGTGAGTGCAAATCTCGGCTAGCGTCTCGATTTGCAAACTCCACATACGTCCAAAATCTTTAGCTCTACGTTCTTGCATCATAATGTACTATTTTGTTATAAGCCATTACGGCATATAAAAAAGTCAACATACGCTTTTCTAAAATAAAATTTTTCATATCAAGAAAGTTTTTCTTACAAATGTTACCACAAAGAAGTTACAAGAAAAAAAGAAAGAAAGCACATTAAAATTTTCTGCCAAATATATACGGAACAGATATGAAAATTGTTGTGTAAAATATATTCATGTCAATCTCATTCAAGTGCCTAACTCATCTTTAAACGGAAATCCGACAATTGACATATACAAAAAAAAACGAAAATCAAAACAAGAAAAATATAAGAAATAAGGAAAAAAATTTAAGTAAGCAATTTTCCTTTTCTTATTTTATTTGTTATTACAATTGAAATTAAATAAGAACTTTACGGAAAATGGTGTTTTTATGCTTTTTTGTTAAGCGATTTTTTTGAGAAAAGTTATTTTTTATCTTTGATGTGGGAAAATGATATTCTTAAACCTTATTCAATTGATATTTTTCATGTGGAGAAGACAAGATGTAACAACGAGATTAGGTTAAGATTTATTCGTTTTGTTATTGAACCTTTATCAAACAAATGTATTATCTGAGGATTAGAATATGTAATGTTAAATGTTGCGGAACTTATTTACCAGAGTAGATAAAATTTGTTTTGGAAATAATCGGATAAACTTAATTTCTTCACCGTTATTATTAATAATTATCGTTAATAAATATCAAATAAATATGTTGACAAATTTCATGTTGATTAGATTCTGTTGTATTGCATAACGAGCGAACTTAAATTATAATAATATTCTATAGTGAAAGTCTTTTACGTCTACCCGGAATGTGTCATGAAAAAAGTTGTTTTTGAAACACAAAAACGAATATAAAATAATAATTCATGCAGTGTAACACCAGAGCTGTTTTATTTTATCTTTGAAATATATTCAATTTTTTTTTCATTTGTTTCCAAGAAGCCTAGATAAGTTTTTTCTATCAAAAGGTTTTATTTTACTTTTAAGTTTACCAACATTTCAACAAAAATTTTGGTGCTTTAGTTTCATTAAATTATTTTACCTCAATTGATAAGACCATTTTGTCCATTATGAATATTTTCACAATATTTTTTACCAGAAAAATCTGTAATGGCTCCAAATTCAAGTACAAAAAATTATAACAAGTTTTCCATTTTTTCTCTTCACATTGGTAACATCATTTATCTGTTTCGACCTTTTTCCATTGATTATCTGCACGATTAATCATTTTTTTAATAACCTTCCCGTTAGGTATTTGAAAATTTTGAAACAATAAATTAAAATTAATTAGTCATTAGAAATAGATCAGCAAATTGTTTTTTACAATCTCTCATCTCTGTCCCTATTAAATTAATTAAAATTTGTTTGAATTATAACAATTAATTCTTTCAATTTATCACCCTAAAATAATGTCTAGCCTCCGTTAAACTTTTTTCCGTTTACCACAAAAACCAATTAAAACAAAACAAATCATATCTCTTAATAAAATTTTTCCATTTCAAAACATTTATCTAAAATACAAAAACAAAATTAAACAACAATACAACCCTACAGCATCAAAAAAGAAAACTAAACTTTCCCTTAAATTTAAACCGAGAAATAAATGAAAAAAAAAATTAATTTACAATTCAATAATGATCCCTAAAAGTTACAACAAAAGCAATTATTTTTTTTTAAAGTTTTTCTTCTTTAATTATTTATTTACTTATAAGCAAATAAATTTTCTTTAAGACAGAAGATGAAAGAAAATCTCATTGTGATTATTATCTTTAGTGAATAATAGTAATGGATGGGAAAAACAGAATATTAAGGATATTTACCTTAAGGCAATTATTCATTTTCAATTAAATAAAACTGAAACGAAAAAAATTGGTAAACGAAATTGATCAAACTTTCGTTTTCTACGACGGGTGCTACACAACATATAAGCGGAAACGAAAAATCATACTCAAAATACAAAAAAATCTATCAATAGTTTTTTGAAAGCTGAAAGAAGAAAATTACGCCCGTGGTTCATATTGAAGTACGATGAGCAGCGAGGGCTTTTATTGAATGAAGATCGTAATCTTCCTTTTAGCATGAGTATATGTACAACGTTTTACGCATAACTGAATTGTTAAATAATAGCTATTTATGTATCAAGAGCGTAAAGTAGGTCTTTTTTGCTTGAGAGATAGCCGAGGGTTTGTTACAAAAAGGAAACTTTATGCCCGAATTGCGAACAAGTTTTGAACAAGTTCAGAACAAGATTCTGTAATATTTTCATAAATTAAAATACAGTACTAGGAGACCGAGCTAAGCTCGGTGAAAAAAAAGACAGTTTTTTTAATCTCTTCCGCAAAACAACTTTATTTAAATTTTTTTTATTACTTGGCAAATTATTATTTATTTTTATTTCACAAAAGTTATTATTTTTGGATTTTGATACAATAATTTCCGCTAAAAAACTAAATGTCAATATATGAAGGGCCTGGAATCTCAAGGCTCTGATATATCAAGACATCGGTCTGGGTTAAGGATTTTGATATGGTTTTCGGCAAAACACTTTTATTAGGAAATTGCTTTTAGTTTTGGGCAGCGATGTATATCAAACATAAAACTTCAACAAAAGCACAGGTATTTTTTTTATATCTGTTTAGATATTTATTACAAAACTAACACGAAACATAAATACGTCGCCGGAAATTATAACACATCATAAATTAATATAATTTATTGAAAATATGATACACTAAGCAAACTACTCAAAAACCTCTCTATTTAGCGTTTCTAATAATATTCCAAAAATTCTTAAAAATTCGAAAATTCAAACTTTTTCCAAAATTATAAAAATTATAATAAAATCAAAAATTTAAACTTTTTCAAAATTTCAAAAATATTCCGAAAATTCTTACAAAATCAAAAATTGAAACTTTTTTTAAAATTCTAAAAATATGGCAAAAATTCATAATTCACAAATTCAAAAATTCAAACTTTTTCCAAAATTCTAAAAATATTGCGAAAATTATAAATAAAATCAAAAACACAACGTTTTTTCAAAGTTCCAAAAATTATAATAATATAAAAAAATTTAACTTTTTCAAAATTTTAAGAATATTCCGAAAAGTTTTACAAAATCAAAAGTTGAAACAAAATTTTACAAAATCAAAAGTTGAAACAAAATTTAAAAGTCAAACTTTTTTCAAAATTCCAAAAATATTACAAAAATTATAACAAAATCAAAAATGCAAACTTTTTTCAAAATTCTAAAAATATTCCAAAAATTGTAACAAAATCGAAAATAAAAACTTTTTTCAAAATTCCAAAAATATTCATAAATTATAATAAAATCAAATATTTAAACTTTTTCAAAATTCTAAAAATATTCCGAAAATTCTTACAAAATTCAAAATTCAAAAAATATGGCAAAAATTCATAATTCACAAATTCAAAAATTCGAACTTTTTCCAAAATTCTAAGAATATTGCAAAAATTATAAATAAAATCCAAAACACAACCTTCTTTCAAAATTCCAAAAATTATAATAATATAAAAAATTTTACCTTTTTCAAAATTTTAAGAATATTCCGAAAAAGTTTACAAAATCAAAAATTGAAACTTTTTTCATAGTTCTAAAATTGTTGCAAAAATTTAAACGTTTTTCAAAACTCATAAAAATATTGCAAAAATTATAACAAAATCAGAACTACCAACTTTTTTCAAAATTCCAAAATATACCAAAAATTATAACAAAATTAAAAATTTCCATGTCAAATTTTTATGTTCAATTATACTATCGACAATCAAAATAAATTGTAATATGCTTTTTAAAATATTAAGCACAGGCACTCATCTTCAGTAAAATTTATTATAACTATTCCAAGTATTTGTGTTGTGACGTCATTTATATGAAAAATGTTTTTCCAAAATTTAGGCCTTAAACGACTTTTCCCAAAGTCGTGACCTATCTTTTTCCAATTTTTAGAAAAAATTATAGTGCCGTTTTCGAGAAAAAATTTCCAAATATATAATTATTGCTCGTTTAATAAGTAAGAATATATTTACACAAAATAGTAAAATATTTTTTGAGAAAATTGTTTTATCCAAGTAGTTTTGCTTTTCATATTTATTTTTCTAAATTTCTATAGCAACCAGTTTGTTTTTTAATTTTCTCTGTTAATTACATAGTTTATTTAAAACATTTTGTTTTTCAGTTGTATTTGATCGATCGTATTATCAAGTTTTTAGTTTTAACATTAATAACTAAACTAATAAATTAACATTATTTTTAGTTTTGGGCAGCGATGTATATCAAACATAAAACTCTTTGTTAAAGTACAAGTATTTTTTATCTCTGTTTAGAAATTTATTACACAACAAACAAGAAATATTAATACGTTGCGGCAAATTATAACAGATTATAAATTAATATAACTTAGTGAAAAGATGATAAACCCAGCAGGCCGCAAACTGCTCAAAAACTTCTCCATTTAGTGTTTCAAGCAAATATTCAAAATCAAAAATTCATATTTCTTTCAATATTCCAAAAATATTCTAAAAGTAAAAATTAAATTGAAAAATTTAAACTTTTTTTAAAATTCTAAAAACATTCCAAAAATTATTACAAAATCAAGGATTGAAACTTTTTTTCAAAATTCCAAAAATATTGAAAAAATTATAACAAAATCAAAAATTGAAACTTTTTCCAATATTCTTAAAAAATTGCAAAAATTATAACAAAATCAAATATACAAATTTTTTTCAAAATTCCAAAAATTATAATAAAATCCAAAATTTAAATTTTTTCAAAATTTTAAAAACATTGCAAAAATTCATAATTCAAAAATTCAAACTTTTTCAAAATTCTAAAAATATTCCGAAAATTCTTAAAAAATCAAAAATTGATCCTTTTGGTGTGTGAGACGAAAAACTAGATTATTGCATTATAAGTTTGTCAACAAAATGTTTTCAAGTGTGTCAAAAGAATGATTTTCATTTTTTTACTCAATTTTTTGGAAAAAAATGAAATTAATTATTTGTTTGACATGAAATGTTAGCGAACATAATTGGGCATGGAAATTTTTGAAATATTTTTGGAATTTTGAAATAAGTTTGTATTCTTGATTTTGTAAGAATTTTCGGAATATTTTTAGAGTTTTGAAAAAGATTAAATTTTTGATATTATTATAATTTTTGGAATTTTAAAGAAAGTTTGTATGTTTGATTTTGTTATAATTTTTTTTTTGCGATATTTTTAAATTTTTGATTTGGAAAAAGTTTCAATTTTTGATTTTGTAATACTTTTTGAGTTTTAAAATAAATTTGTATTTTAGATTTTGTTATAATTTTTGAATTGTTTTTGGAATTTTAAAAAAAGGTTGTGTTTTGGATTTTGTTATAATTTTTGCAATGTTTTTAGAATTTCGACCATCAAGATTTCTCCAAATTCAATGTTCCTATTCGCAATCACTTAAAATGTACGTTTTTTAAGCAAAAAATATGCAAATTTCCTTGTTTTGACACACTTGAAGATTTTTTGACACACTTCCGGTACAGTTATCGAACACATCGTCTTTTTGGCTCTTCCCTTATTCCCATTGAGTATACCTATTTTTAGGAAAAAAAAATTTTGAAACCCCTCCAGCGGTTTTCTAGATTTAGTCGATTGTGACGGCCGGCCGTAAGACAGACATACATTTTTTTTGCTTTTTTTAGAATCAGTAAGTCTTTAAACGTAGAGAAATGCCAAAAAAAAACTGGGGATAAGAATTTCACTTTTGGCTCGAGAATGTAATGAATGTTTAGATCTTTCAGACCGAAGTAATTTGAACTTTTGATAATACATTTTAAAAATAATAATCTCTTATCTATTGACTAAACAATTTTTCTAACTAATGAATGAAATATAATTACGGAACTTATAAGGAATAGAAAAAATCAAAATTTTCGCAAAAACAAGAATCAACAATTATTTTGTTTATTGAATAATAATTACTAGGAGGGCCCGGCGTGCTTCGCTACGCTTATAAATAAAGTTTTTGCGTAGACATTTTGTTGACGTAGAAGCAATGATTTCAAAAAGTGGTAATGAGAAATGCTACCATATAATTTTTAATTTTTCTTTTTAAATATATGAATGAAAAATAATCAGAACTCTAGCTGATCAGTTGGGATATATGAAAAATTAGCGATCAAATAAGTTTTCAAGTAAGCTTCGCTAATTTTTCATATATCCGAACTGATCAGCTAGAGTTCTGATTATTTTTCATTCATATATTTAAAAAGAAAAATTAAAAATTATATGGTAGCATTTCTCATTACCACTTTTTGAAATCATTGCTTCTACGTCAACAAAATGTCTACGCAAAAACTTTATTTATAAGCGTAGCGAAGCACGCCGGGCCCTCCTAGTAATTATTATTCAATAAACAAAATAATTGTTGATTCTTGTTTTTGCGAAAATTTTGATTTTTTCTATTCCTTATAAGTTCCGTAATTATATTTCATTCATTAGTTAGAAAAATTGTTTAGTCAATAGATAAGAGATTATTATTTTTAAAATGTATTATCAAAAGTTCAAATTACTTCGGTCTGAAAGATCTAAACATTCATTACATTCTCGAGCCAAAAGTGAAATTCTTATCCCCAGTTTTTTTTTGGCATTTCTCTACGTTTAAAGACTTACTGATTCTAAAAAAAGCAAAAAAAATGTATGTCTGTCTTACGGCCGGCCGTCACAATCGACTAAATCTAGAAAACCGCTGGAGGGGTTTCAAAATTTTTTTTTCCTAAAAATAGGTATACTCAATGGGAATAAGGGAAGAGCCAAAAAGACGATGTGTTCGATAACTGTACCGGAAGTGTGTCAAAAAATCTTCAAGTGTGTCAAAACAAGGAAATTTGCATATTTTTTGCTTAAAAAACGTACATTTTAAGTGATTGCGAATAGGAACATTGAATTTGGAGAAATCTTGATGGTCGAAATTCTAAAAACATTGCAAAAATTATAACAAAATCCAAAACACAACCTTTTTTTAAAATTCCAAAAACAATTCAAAAATTATAACAAAATCTAAAATACAAATTTATTTTAAAACTCAAAAAGTATTACAAAATCAAAAATTGAAACTTTTTCCAAATCAAAAATTTAAAAATATCGCAAAAAAAAAATTATAACAAAATCAAACATACAAACTTTCTTTAAAATTCCAAAAATTATAATAATATCAAAAATTTAATCTTTTTCAAAACTCTAAAAATATTCCGAAAATTCTTACAAAATCAAGAATACAAACTTATTTCAAAATTCCAAAAATATTTCAAAAATTTCCATGCCCAATTATGTTCGCTAACATTTCATGTCAAACAAATAATTAATTTCATTTTTTTCCAAAAAATTGAGTAAAAAAATGAAAATCATTCTTTTGACACACTTGAAAACATTTTGTTGACAAACTTATAATGCAATAATCTAGTTTTTCGTCTCACACACCAAAAGGATCAATTTTTGATTTTTTAAGAATTTTCGGAATATTTTTAGAATTTTGAAAAAGTTTGAATTTTTGAATTATGAATTTTTGCAATGTTTTTAAAATTTTGAAAAAATTTAAATTTTGGATTTTATTATAATTTTTGGAATTTTGAAAAAAATTTGTATATTTGATTTTGTTATAATTTTTGCAATTTTTTAAGAATATTGGAAAAAGTTTCAATTTTTGATTTTGTTATAATTTTTTCAATATTTTTGGAATTTTGAAAAAAAGTTTCAATCCTTGATTTTGTAATAATTTTTGGAATGTTTTTAGAATTTTAAAAAAAGTTTAAATTTTTCAATTTAATTTTTACTTTTAGAATATTTTTGGAATATTGAAAGAAATATGAATTTTTGATTTTGAATATTTGCTTGAAACACTAAATGGAGAAGTTTTTGAGCAGTTTGCGGCCTGCTGGGTTTATCATCTTTTCACTAAGTTATATTAATTTATAATCTGTTATAATTTGCCGCAACGTATTAATATTTCTTGTTTGTTGTGTAATAAATTTCTAAACAGAGATAAAAAATACTTGTACTTTAACAAAGAGTTTTATGTTTGATATACATCGCTGCCCAAAACTAAAAATAATGTTAATTTATTAGTTTAGTTATTAATGTTAAAACTAAAAACTTGATAATACGATCGATCAAATACAACTGAAAAACAAAATGTTTTAAATAAACTATGTAATTAACAGAGAAAATTAAAAAACAAACTGGTTGCTATAGAAATTTAGAAAAATAAATATGAAAAGCAAAACTACTTGGATAAAACAATTTTCTCAAAAAATATTTTACTATTTTGTGTAAATATATTCTTACTTATTAAACGAGCAATAATTATATATTTGGAAATTTTTTCTCGAAAACGGCACTATAATTTTTTCTAAAAATTGGAAAAAGATAGGTCACGACTTTGGGAAAAGTCGTTTAAGGCCTAAATTTTGGAAAAACATTTTTCATATAAATGACGTCACAACACAAATACTTGGAATAGTTATAATAAATTTTACTGAAGATGAGTGCCTGTGCTTAATATTTTAAAAAGCATATTACAATTTATTTTGATTGTCGATAGTATAATTGAACATAAAAATTTGACATGGAAATTTTTAATTTTGTTATAATTTTTGGTATATTTTGGAATTTTGAAAAAAGTTGGTAGTTCTGATTTTGTTATAATTTTTGCAATATTTTTATGAGTTTTGAAAAACGTTTAAATTTTTGCAACAATTTTAGAACTATGAAAAAAGTTTCAATTTTTGATTTTGTAAACTTTTTCGGAATATTCTTAAAATTTTGAAAAAGGTAAAATTTTTTATATTATTATAATTTTTGGAATTTTGAAAGAAGGTTGTGTTTTGGATTTTATTTATAATTTTTGCAATATTCTTAGAATTTTGGAAAAAGTTCGAATTTTTGAATTTGTGAATTATGAATTTTTGCCATATTTTTTGAATTTTGAATTTTGTAAGAATTTTCGGAATATTTTTAGAATTTTGAAAAAGTTTAAATATTTGATTTTATTATAATTTATGAATATTTTTGGAATTTTGAAAAAAGTTTTTATTTTCGATTTTGTTACAATTTTTGGAATATTTTTAGAATTTTGAAAAAAGTTTGCATTTTTGATTTTGTTATAATTTTTGTAATATTTTTGGAATTTTGAAAAAAGTTTGACTTTTAAATTTTGTTATAATGTTTGGAATGTTGAAAAATGTTTGTATTTTTGATTTTGTTCTAATTTTTGCAATATTTTTATGAGTTTTGAAAAAAGTTTAAATTTTTGAATTTGTGAATTATGAATTTTTGCAATAATTTTAGAATTTTGATAAAAGATTCAACTTTTGATTTTGTAAAACTTTTCGGAATATTCTTAAAATTTTGAAAAAGTTAAATTTTTTTATATTATTATAATTTTTGGAACTTTGAAAAAACGTTGTGTTTTTGATTTTATTTATAATTTTCGCAATATTTTTAGAATTTTGGAAAAAGTTTGAATTTTTGAATTTGTGAATTATGAATTTTTGCCATATTTTTAGAATTTTAAAAAAAGTTTCAATTTTTGATTTTGTAAGAATTTTCGGAATATTTTTGAAATTTTGAAAAAGTTTAAATTTTTGATTTTATTATAATTTTTATAATTTTGGAAAAAGTTTGAATTTTCGAATTTTTAAGAATTTTTGGAATATTATTAGAAACGCTAAATAGAGAGGTTTTTGAGTAGTTTGCTTAGTGTATCATATTTTCAATAAATTATATTAATTTATGATGTGTTATAATTTCCGGCGACGTATTTATGTTTCGTGTTAGTTTTGTAATAAATATCTAAACAGATATAAAAAAAATACCTGTGCTTTTGTTGAAGTTTTATGTTTGATATACATCGCTGCCCAAAACTAAAAGCAATTTCCTAATAAAAGTGTTTTGCCGAAAACCATATCAAAATCCTTAACCCAGACCGATGTCTTGATATATCAGAGCCTTGAGATTCCAGGCCCTTCATATATTGACATTTAGTTTTTTAGCGGAAATTATTGTATCAAAATCCAAAAATAATAACTTTTGTGAAATAAAAATAAATAATAATTTGCCAAGTAATAAAAAAAATTTAAATAAAGTTGTTTTGCGGAAGAGATTAAAAAAACTGTCTTTTTTTTCACCGAGCTTAGCTCGGTCTCCTAGTACTGTATTTTAATTTATGAAAATATTACAGAATCTTGTTCTGAACTTGTTCAAAACTTGTTCGCAATTCGGGCATAAAGTTTCCTTTTTGTAACAAACCCTCGGCTATCTCTCAAGCAAAAAAGACCTACTTTACGCTCTTGATACATAAATAGCTATTATTTAACAATTCAGTTATGCGTAAAACGTTGTACATATACTCATGCTAAAAGGAAGATTACGATCTTCATTCAATAAAAGCCCTCGCTGCTCATCGTACTTCAATATGAACCACGGGCGTAATTTTCTTCTTTCAGCTTTCAAAAAACTATTGATAGATTTTTTTGTATTTTGAGTATGATTTTTCGTTTCCGCTTATATGTTGTGTAGCACCCGTCGTAGAAAACGAAAGTTTGATCAATTTCGTTTACCAATTTTTTTCGTTTCAGTTTTATTTAATTGAAAATGAATAATTGCCTTAAGGTAAATATCCTTAATATTCTGTTTTTCCCATCCATTACTATTATTCACTAAAGATAATAATCACAATGAGATTTTCTTTCATCTTCTGTCTTAAAGAAAATTTATTTGCTTATAAGTAAATAAATAATTAAAGAAGAAAAACTTTAAAAAAAAATAATTGCTTTTGTTGTAACTTTTAGGGATCATTATTGAATTGTAAATTAATTTTTTTTTTCATTTATTTCTCGGTTTAAATTTAAGGGAAAGTTTAGTTTTCTTTTTTGATGCTGTAGGGTTGTATTGTTGTTTAATTTTGTTTTTGTATTTTAGATAAATGTTTTGAAATGGAAAAATTTTATTAAGAGATATGATTTGTTTTGTTTTAATTGGTTTTTGTGGTAAACGGAAAAAAGTTTAACGGAGGCTAGACATTATTTTAGGGTGATAAATTGAAAGAATTAATTGTTATAATTCAAACAAATTTTAATTAATTTAATAGGGACAGAGATGAGAGATTGTAAAAAACAATTTGCTGATCTATTTCTAATGACTAATTAATTTTAATTTATTGTTTCAAAATTTTCAAATACCTAACGGGAAGGTTATTAAAAAAATGATTAATCGTGCAGATAATCAATGGAAAAAGGTCGAAACAGATAAATGATGTTACCAATGTGAAGAGAAAAAATGGAAAACTTGTTATAATTTTTTGTACTTGAATTTGGAGCCATTACAGATTTTTCTGGTAAAAAATATTGTGAAAATATTCATAATGGACAAAATGGTCTTATCAATTGAGGTAAAATAATTTAATGAAACTAAAGCACCAAAATTTTTGTTGAAATGTTGGTAAACTTAAAAGTAAAATAAAACCTTTTGATAGAAAAAACTTATCTAGGCTTCTTGGAAACAAATGAAAAAAAAATTGAATATATTTCAAAGATAAAATAAAACAGCTCTGGTGTTACACTGCATGAATTATTATTTTATATTCGTTTTTGTGTTTCAAAAACAACTTTTTTCATGACACATTCCGGGTAGACGTAAAAGACTTTCACTATAGAATATTATTATAATTTAAGTTCGCTCGTTATGCAATACAACAGAATCTAATCAACATGAAATTTGTCAACATATTTATTTGATATTTATTAACGATAATTATTAATAATAACGGTGAAGAAATTAAGTTTATCCGATTATTTCCAAAACAAATTTTATCTACTCTGGTAAATAAGTTCCGCAACATTTAACATTACATATTCTAATCCTCAGATAATACATTTGTTTGATAAAGGTTCAATAACAAAACGAATAAATCTTAACCTAATCTCGTTGTTACATCTTGTCTTCTCCACATGAAAAATATCAATTGAATAAGGTTTAAGAATATCATTTTCCCACATCAAAGATAAAAAATAACTTTTCTCAAAAAAATCGCTTAACAAAAAAGCATAAAAACACCATTTTCCGTAAAGTTCTTATTTAATTTCAATTGTAATAACAAATAAAATAAGAAAAGGAAAATTGCTTACTTAAATTTTTTTCCTTATTTCTTATATTTTTCTTGTTTTGATTTTCGTTTTTTTTTGTATATGTCAATTGTCGGATTTCCGTTTAAAGATGAGTTAGGCACTTGAATGAGATTGACATGAATATATTTTACACAACAATTTTCATATCTGTTCCGTATATATTTGGCAGAAAATTTTAATGTGCTTTCTTTCTTTTTTTCTTGTAACTTCTTTGTGGTAACATTTGTAAGAAAAACTTTCTTGATATGAAAAATTTTATTTTAGAAAAGCGTATGTTGACTTTTTTATATGCCGTAATGGCTTATAACAAAATAGTACATTATGATGCAAGAACGTAGAGCTAAAGATTTTGGACGTATGTGGAGTTTGCAAATCGAGACGCTAGCCGAGATTTGCACTCACATTAAGTCCAAAATAGCTTACGTCGTGCGTCATATACTATTTTTTATTCGCCGCTAGCAAAATATTTAAAAAAATTGTTTATTCTAAAGTTATAATTTTGCAAAAGTTTTGAAATGAAAATATGTTGAACAAGTAGCCTTTGACAAAATATTTGTTATTTTTTTCAAAATAAGGGTATAACTATGACAACAAATAATAACAATAATTTTAATTAGATAATGAAATTTTGAATTATAGGTTGCTTTGATAAAAATTTCTGTTTTTTATAGAATTTAAATAAATACAAATGTTTTTTACTTTTTTGAACGTAATGAAAAACAAAATATATGGTAAAAAAGTGACACTTTACGGCCGCAAATCACAGTAATAAAGTACTACTTTAATATGTAGGCGAATAAAAACATTATTATTACTTTTTACTATTCGCTATTATTGGTATTTTAATTTTACTTTTTGTTACGAATGAAAATTGTTTTTCCTATATTAGGATGATAAGATAAACTGTTTATGGTAATACACAAAGTGTAAGATGATGTTTACATAGTTTAAAATTTCAGTTATTTTCTTTGTTCTTGTTTAATTAAATTAAATAGAGTTTGTATAGACACTTTTTTGGACAGGCGAAATATTGTTTTTAGCCTTTTAGCTTAAAAATGAGTTTTAAACAAAATATTTTTCTATTGCCTATTTTTCAGTTAAAATAAATCGGACATTGCATTTTAGATCACAAACAAAAAACAAATGTTTGTACATATTCATTAAACGTATCTCTCTCTCTAGACAACAGTTACAAAAAGTTTTCAAAACAATTTAAACATATCGCCTAACTAATTTGAATAAAAGCATTGAATGTTTTTTTTTCTCTATAACTTGCACTTTTTGTTCGAACAGAGTTTTAACACAAAAAAGTATAGTATAAAAACAAAAAATTAATTGAATGCTTTTGGATGAAATGAAAAATAAACAAACGAAAAAATGTCCATAGCTTTTGTGCGGAAAAACTGATCTCTATGAACAATGTTGAATTGTTTTATGTTTCCATTTTAATCTATGGAACATATTGTACAGTGGAATTAAAAATTCTTCTGTTTCCAAGCTTATTGCTTTAAATGGGCTTTTCGATAAAACAGCTAGAAACGAAAAAATAGTTTGATGCAGGTTGATTATAATTATATTAATAACCGATCATGTGTGTCTCTGGTTTCAGTGCACCGAGTTTGGCTAGTATGAATTACTAATGTCGAGTTTGGTTAATATGAATCCAAATATGAATTAGCCAGTTTGCCAATTTTATATTTGTGTGATGCCTTTATATAAAGTAATCCACGAAATTCAATCTTCCTCAGCGTATGTTGAAGAGCTTAGGCAAGAAAGTGAAGAGATTTTGTATGTGAGGTATGAGTAAGAGAAAAATCACTGCTTAACATGCTTAAAGACTAAAAAATTAAGCAATTCAACTTCGATAGGAAATGCAATTTAATGTTGAGCCATGAAGCAAAGTGGAATATTGGAGGATCAAGTTAGGTGTTGTAGAAAAGATATTTATACCTTAACAAAAAGTTAAGAGCCATTGGTCACCTTAAACAGCGTCTTCCATGGTTAGCACTCACGTTGTAAAAAAGTGAACAAACTTCACATTAAAAAGAACATTTCTGTATAAGAAGATTTCTATTAAAATGCAATATTTAAAAATATACTTGTTTAATATGTTTATTTTGAATTTTGTATTTTGCTAATAATAATATAAACTTCCTTATAGTAACAATTTGAGTTTGGTTTTTATTTTATTGAATATCGATTTCGACTTTCGCCATCCTCAGTTCTTAGATTATTATTACAATTTTTGCTTAAACTATTGTCTTATTTATAATATTTAAACTGCTATTTTTTAAGTTTTTTGTGTTTTTTGCTTTAACCAGTGAAATTAATAAAAGTGATCCAAAATCCAGATATGTTCAACATTTAAAAATAGAAAAACAAAATACACCAATTTCAACACAAATTTAACCATATTACATAAAAAAAGAAAAGGACAACATCTAGATAGATTGGAAGAAACAGAAATACATAAACATAAAAACAATAACAACATTTTAAATGAAAAAATCAACACTAAAACTAAATAGATATATGACATAATAATAAAAAATGGCAGTTGAAATCGTATATAAGACAAGAGTTTAAGCAAAAATTGTAATAATAATATAAGAACTGAGGATGACGAAAGTCGAAATCGATATTCAATAAAATAAAAATCAAACTCAAATTGTTACTATAAGGAAGTTTATATTATTATTAATAAAAATAAAAAATTAAAATAAACATATAGTAAAAAAGTATATTTTTAAATATTGCATTTTAATTCAAAAGTGACAAAAGCACACAAACAGTGAATAATATGGAAAACCATAATAACACATATAGTGATACACCACCAAGTGAAATAGTGAAAATTTATTATTACAAATTAGTAAAATTACATCAAAACAAACTAAATTTACATTTCAACCGATGCTGCAAGAGATATAGAATAATGCCTACATAAATTAATATCAAAGTCAGCAATAGATCCAAAGCCGCACAAATAGCTAAACAAACAGCAGAAACTACATGGTTAACAAAACAAATTCAAGAACTCTGCACAAAAATAAATTACATAACATTAGATTACATTACATACAACCTACAATTACTAATATCTAAACAAAATCATCAAATAGAATATGAACTAATAATTGAATCGGTAAAGAAGGATATGGAAAGCACGATAAAAAAGAAAAGTGAAAATATAAAATTGAAATTAAAAAAGTTAAAAGAATCAAAACAAACAGAAACGGAACTCGTCATAATAACATAATAGATCAATAAACACCGCCACGATATAACAATAGAATAAAAAATTACACTGAAATACAATTTAACAATCAAGAAACTCAACTATTGGAAAAAGGATTGAAATACGGCATACAACCAAACAACACAAGAAAAGAAATAAATGAAAATCTGTTAAAAATAAAAAATTCAATATTGAAAACTAACATTCACCACCAAAATGAAATCAGATCAGTAATAGTTAATGAAATATCAACAAAAAATAACAACTTAAACAATTCAAAAACCAACAACAAAAAAAAATAAAAACAATACGCAGTATACAAAACAAAACAATGCCACAATAACCAAAGCACATAAAGGTCATTAGCAGATTAGTCATCTCGAAAACTACAGGCTACAACAATAAGATAGATGAATACATCATTAATAACAACATCGGAAAATTAAGTAAAGATCCAACGAATGAATTCAATGCACAAATAAAAACAATCATCAACAAATCTATCAACATATTAAGTGATAAGAACATAAGGTATAATAAAATGATAAAACCAACAGCACCAAATATAAAAGGCTTACCAAAAATACACAAACCGGATACACCGATAAGACCATTAATTAATTTCACCACAGCACCAACATACAGAACAGCGAAGTACTTAAACAAACTATTGAAGTATCACATAAAATTTGATAACAATTATTCAATAAAAAATAACACAGAATTAATCAATAGAATAGAACCAATAATAATACCTCACAACGCCAAATTAGCATCGTTTGAAAAAAACAACATGTATTCTAACATACCAATAAAAGTTACAATAAATATAACAAAAAAAATTTTAATAAAAAATGGTTAAACCCAACAGATACACAAGAAATAATAAATATAATAACCGAAATAACAAAACAAAACTATTTCACACATAACAATGAGTATTATCAACAAACAGAAGGATTACCAATGGGGAGCCCACTATCTGGAACTTTAACCGAAATATACTTAATGATTTTGAAACAAAATATATACATAATAACATAACATCGCTACGTTGATGATGTAATTTGGTTATTCAAAGGAACGAGTAGACAGCTTAATCTATTACACCAATACATAAACAGCATAGAACCGTCCATTAAATTCACGTTAGAAGATGAAGAAAATAAAACAATAATTTTTTTGGATTTATCATTAAAAAATTTAGATTCAAAACACACATCCATAATATTCCGAAAACCAACCCAAACGAATCAAACAATAAATATTAAATCACATCATCCATACCAACATAAACTAGCTGCATACAACCACATGATCAATAGATTGAACAATATACCAATGATAGCAGAAAATTATCAAGACGAATTAAATAACATAAAATACATAGCCAGTAAAAACGGATATAAAAACGAAATAATTGACACATTAAATAGAAAACATAAAAACAAGAAATATTTGCAAACCCTAACAACATTGAAGAATGTAGAAAACTTAGCAGGCAAAAAAAACATATGCGTAACATATAATAAAACAACATTCAAAATAATGCAAAAAACTTTAAAAAAATATGGATATATTGCAGCTTACAAAAACAAAAATAAAATAGAAAATTACCTAAACACCCAAAAAACACAAACCTTAGACACAGGCGTTTATAAAATTACCTGTGATGACTGCAGTAAATTTTATATAAGTCAAACGGAGCGATCATTCACAAAAAGATTTATTTATTTCACACCAGTGAAATTAATAAAAGTGATCCAAAATCCAGATATGCCCAACATTTAAAAATAGAAAAACACAAATACACCAATTTCAACACAAATTTAACAATATTACATAAGAAAAGAAAAGTACAACATCTAGATAGATTGGAAGAAATAGAAATATATAAACATAAAAACAATAACAACATTTTAAATGAAAAAATCAACACTAAAACTAACAAAGTATATGACATAATGAATGATGAAATTGTGATACGTCCTTGCATCATAATGCACTATTATTATAATCTAGAATAATTATAACTGAAGTAAAGTTGTCTGCTTTTTAATAGTTCACCCATTGAAATGAAGTTCGACAAAACGTCGAAACTTAATATAACTTGTTACCACAGAATGAACCATTATTTGTTTTGCGAACAAAATTGCTGTTTAGCTTCAACCCATTCGATTATTATATTTTAAGTGTATGATATGCATCTGATATTAAAAGGCTTTGCAATATTGTATTTTAAATCAGATACCAAGCAGCACATTGATAATCCACATCTTCGTATAATCCTCCATCCTTAATATAGCTAGTTATTTTCAGTTTAAGCATTATTATGTTTTTATACAAATCTTATGAAGTGCTTCTAATGAGTTTGTTTATTACTTAAATGATCGCGACCACGAGTTTAACTTCTGGCACATGTTTCACTTATTACTTATAACAAATCTTTAAATAACAGTAAACTAAATTGGGATAAAACACTACCACAGATGCAGAGCAGCCACCAGGTCCAACATTAACTTACCAATTTTCAAACTTCTTTTATTTTAAATTTTATATAAATTTATTCGAACCAAAGTGTTCAATACACAACTTTATGTGTGGATGGTACTAATGTTTATAAATTTCGTTATATTATAAGCATGTTGTTTTCTTAATTAAATTACTTGTAAAATTTTACAACGATCCGGATCAGCAATTAAATGTACACTTAAGTGTTAATTATTCATTTTGGGTTATTTATATAAAACAGACTAACATATAAAAGTTATAATTAAAACATACTTTTTATCATAAATCATAAAATATTAAAAATATTTGGTATTCCCAAATAAATTTATCTGCATAAATAAATTTTAACTAACATAACTTTAACGATTTTCTATTAAAATTATTATTCAAAAAATAATAATTTAAAGTATAACTCATAAAACGATAGATGTACAGATTACAAAGCTTTGGAGAGTAACATAAAAAAATTGAATTTTGTAATATTCGCACAAAAAACTGTGCATCATAATTTTGGCTTGACAAGAATTATTAGCACATTCTGAATCAGAATTAAGATTTATTTGATTTTTTTTTCCGATTTACGAATGTATGTTAATGTCTTTAATCAGGGCTGTGAAGGAAAATAATTACTTGGTTTGGACTTTGGACATTCTCTTTTGCTGTTAATTTGATCAGCATCTTAAATCTTACTAACGAGCTTGATTCCTTGCAACATAGAAGAGACGTCGCTGATTTGACAGTATTTTACAAGTATATTATGGACGAACGGGCATCTGCGGAGATCAAATCGATTTTACCTGAACCAGCAAACTTCGCGCGTTTCACCAGAGCTTCAATAGCGCTCATCCTTATACGGTTCGAGTGACACGATGTAGAACTGTCGATTTTTTTTAACAGAGTTTCTCATCTCTGGAATGCCTTACCTTCGTGGGTCTTTCCTGATAATTTTAATCCTCAAAACTTTAAGATCAACGTTAATAAATTCCTCAAAGAAAATTGATAAATACTCTCTAGCCCTAGTTCCCTAGCTAGCATGGTAGCTTTGGATAATCAGAGACGTTAGCCTATAATGGTTAACACTAAACATGCCTAACATTGAATAAAAAAAAATCTAGACAAGTGTTATTTTCTGTTTGAATCAGCTTATTTAATCACTAAGCCACATCATTTAATATCTCCAATTTCTAATCGGAAATTCTGGAAAACAATATCAACTCTGATTTCAAAAACATCAAAAATTCGCTAACAAAATCAAATTGGTGCAGCAATTTCTTAGAAAGTTTCTTAAACATAATTTAACTTTTACCTCTAAAAAATGGAAAATAAAACCTTTACCTTACAAAGATAAAATTTAAATTGACTAAAATAAAAGTTCGATTATTGCAAACAATTTTTGTCGATTACCTTTTGTTGTAAACCTCCGTATAAAATTACTCAGAAAAACCATTTTCTCATTCCTATTTTTGATTTATGCGACAACATCAAAAATGATACGAATACTTTCCTAATACCATTAATAATATTCCGCAAATAATAATTCTTTTATACTTTTATTGCTTTTTACGAATGAAAACCCATCAGCAACTTTAATACGTGTAATTTAAAACCATTAATTTTTCATATAATTTTCTTCGTTTTTCCTATAATTTTTTTTTATTATTCATCTTCCTAAGTACATCTCATTTTCTTTTATATATTTATTCCAAAAGAAATCACTTTAAATGTTTAAGGTAGTTTGTTTTTTATTTTTTGTTGGTGTACGAACACATTTTTACTTTTTCTTTTGAATATTGAAAAACTTTTGTCAATAAAAGTTTTCGTGTTTTTTTGTGCTTTTTAATTTTTTTTTAGATGGTTAGTTGGTTGTTAGATGTTTGAACATATTACGCAAATCTTCTATACATGAGAAAATAAAAGTTGTATTATTACTTTTTCAAGAAATTGGTGTTTTCATTTTTTTTGTAAAAGTTTAAGTTTTTTAAATAAATTGGAAGAAATATTATTTTTATTTAAATAAACGGTTGAATTCA
>CAVNZG010001397.1:0-13840 GCA_963693315.1 Diogma glabrata
ACAAAACAACCAAAACACAAACCATCATTTGTATCAAACAAATGTATACAATAGGGTGCTAACCGTTTCAATTAACAGAAAAAAAAAACAAAAACCAAAGTCCCGCACAATATTCAACAATTTAATTGATGATTTTTGTGACAAAAATACAATACAATTAAACAATATCTGAAGAAAATTTTCTTCAAAACTAAACAAAAGAATTATTTAAGTTGTTGATAAAATTTGATGAATTCCGTTTTAGCCAACGGTCCAACAACATAGTGGAACAAAGGAAGATAAACACACAAACAACAACTAAATATAAATAGATCAATTTCAGTTGTTATAATGTAATTGTTGTATGTTGGCACAATAAGGGATAAAGTTTTATTTCTATTTGTCTTTATCAAAATTCAAAGTACGTATGAAAAGAATCTTAGATCAATCTGTTTGTAAGCAAATAAATTTTAAGTAATTTAAAGGGGATAAAAGAAACATTATGACAACGAACAATTCTTTAAGGAAGAATGACAAATTATAAATATAGAAAACAAAATAGATATAAAAAGTCGTTTCTTTCGGTAAGTGTTTCGGTTATAAAGATATCGAAAATTAATGATTTTTTGGACGGATTAGTTTAAAGACTAGTTCGCCTTCTTCCCATTTTCAAAATTAATACACAAAGTGAAAATTTGCATTTTAATCATGTGTTTTATTTTCACGAAAATTTGATTTGGATTTTTAGTGGACTTCAATATATTTCCTCATATATTATAGAAATATAAATTACAGTTTATCTGCCAACTGCAAGCAAAAATATATTGAATAATAACACTTTAAAAAATGTCAGACGTGAAACCTGACTCATAAAAATAGAGAAAGACTGATATATGAGGGATATATATTGAGGTCCATAACTTGAAAAATTAAATTCTTTTCAAAAATTGAGTAGTGATAGTATATAGTAGTCAAATTGAGGTCGAGTTTCTTTTTTTATTAATAAAGTGAACACGGTTAGTTGGTTGACATATAGTAATAACTTTTATATGGTATATAATGTTTTATAAAAGAATAATGCTGAGAAGAAGTCATAGACGAAAGTGAAGTCCCATACACATTCTCTCTTAGAGGTTACAAAGATTTATATATACAAATTAGTTTATAGATAGACAAATGGGCACTAAGAATAAAATCAGGAATAAACTCATTACTTTCACATTCAACTACCACTTTTCACTAATAAACATCCGTGATCTGGTCAGTTACCCAAGGGATTATAACTCTATCATACGGTTTAATAAGCCGAAATAATCCTAAGGTTCTGGAATCTAGTTCTTAAGCTCCAGGCCCGCCATCATTATATCTACATCGTTATGGAAAAAGCATGTAAGTAGAAAAAGGTTTAGTTTGCGTTTATCTACATTTTTCACGAACAACAGATTGCGATTTTGACCAGTTATGTGAGACCAATGGTCCTTGGACCAAAACAGAATTTGGCTGATCTTTTGCCAATTTGAGCAAAACATCAGTGATCGCTTTTTTTACAGTGGTGGAGGTTGACTTAGAGAAACTTCAGCATATGCTTTTCCCTCAATCTCCACAACCATAAAATCCATCACGGGTCAAGATAATAATTATCACCAAGGGCAGATCTTTGTCGTATCCATTTAGCACTATTGGTGGGGAAAAGGTGAGAGAAAATAGTCGTGCGTCCTTCTAAACCGAGGTCTCCCGCGTGGGAAAGAAGCCTTAACTAATTCAGTCACTTCTGGCTTATCTTCAGCCTTACCTTTTTTGTATACTTTTAAAGGTGACTGCACCGAAGACGATGTTATAACACCATCTCTTTCAGATAGCTTAGCCAAGACTAGTAGTCTTTTCTTTATTATGAATATGATAGCTTATCTGCCATCATCTTTGGTAGGCTCAAGATTAGCTATGTTCAAATTAGGAGTAAGAAACTCTGGACTGATACATTTCAAAATTTGTAGTACATTACCTGGATCATCGGTTTTTGTGAGTATTCAGCTAGGACCTCACGGTCGATTGGTTTATTATCAACCTCAATCACTTCCATTTTTGAACCCTGCCAAAACCTCTTCTAGAAAACTGATCGCTATTTCACTGATTGCTTTCAGAAAGGTTTCGACTAGTACCGTTACCACCTTCCTCCAGTTGGTATTGTTGTGCTGCGATGATCATGCACTCTACTTTTAACGGTTACCACTAACTGACATTTCTCCATTCTAGGGGCTTTAGAAATTCCTCCAGTGGTTTTTGCCTTTTGGAAGCAAAGGTCTGGGGTCTCCAAGTGGGGGCGCCAAGCCTACCTAGATGTGGTAATTCTTTTAGCCCAATCGAAGATGCCTAAATCCAAATCCGTTTTACAGTCCTAAGAAATATCCCCTACCCGTCTAAAAGATTTCCAGGCTTTCCTTCTGACGTTGTACGATATTTTGGTAAGCTTGGGAGGCTTGGTGGAAAACCGTCTTACTAGTGCAGATGCGCTGATTTACAGTACGTTATTCTAACCCGTTTATTATTCATTTTCCTGGACCCAGTCCACAACTGAACCATTAATTAGCACACGTTACAAGGGAGGAGCGCGTAAATCCGACTTAGCATTGTAAAGGACAATCTAACAAATTGGACTAAATTCCTTATTGAAAATACATTTGTATATCTACAAATACGAATCATATTCCACTAAAAACAGACGTTAAATTTGACAAATGTCTTAACAGTTGCGAACCTGTTCAAAATCTGTTTTAGGTAGGCAGTAAATTAATAGTATTTTGCAAATTTATGATAGATGTTTTTAAATCTATCAAATATGGTTTTGTGAGGGAAAACAATGTTTAGGTTAATCAAACTCATTTCCACTGATGGAATATATTCAACAATTCCATTACAAATGTCCTGCAGCCAATCAAACTCATTTTCACTTTTCACAAGTAAAAAATCCAGGGATTGCAATTCCTAGTTTCCACATTTAACAGCTTGTGTCCGTTTGCTCGTATGGAATCTTTGGATTTGGTCGAGTAATTAGCAGTTCAGATTTTGATGGAGATTTAGGTTCGACTAATAGAAACATTACCGCTAAAATTTCAGTCTTAGAAGTAGGAACGAAATACAAAAACAAATGTTTTTGAACTTGTGAATGAATTTTAAGGAGTGCAAAGAAGGCTAAAAATAAATGAGAAGTCGTTGTATGCCGTATGGTATAGATATCCAGTCACTTTGTTCATCTGATCTTGAGTCATATGCCAATGTTTTACCAAGATTTCTCAAGGTTGCGATTTCTTGAGCAAACCTGTAAGAAGTCCCTAGTACATTGATCTGCCTATTGAACTTGCAATGCCGTGCAGAGCTGACTGGTTCATACCGACAAAACAAACCATGGTAACGTAACCATGGTATCAAAAATAAGTTAAAATCATCAAATATACGAACGTTGTCATATCACATCACGTTGGAGCTGCTTGTTAATTTTTTTGTCATGATTTTTTTCAGCTGTGTTCTTTTTCTTCGTATATTTATCTACAATCATAATCATCATCCACATCATTTTATTTAAAACATTTTTTCTCTTCTTATTCCATTTGTATTTTTTATGTTTTCGTAAAAAATTTTTTTTTGTATAATAAATAAATAAATGTATATTGTTTTTGTTGTATTTCTTATAAAGTTTCATATTGTTTCTGCTTTTCTTCATTCGTGAAAATAAACTTGAATACATAATAAAAACAAAAAAAAAAATAAGTAAAACGAGAGAAATAATATAATCTTATCAATTTTCGCCGCGAGTGCAGAAATAATAAAAATGAAGGAAAAATAATAATAAAAAAGAAATGAAACTAAAATTTAATGTTAAATGAAATATATATTTTTCTTTTAAATTACAGTGATTTCCTTTTTTTTTATTTATTTCAATGAAGATGAAATTAGTTACAGAAGAAACATAGGGGTTGGGAAAGGAATGAGTTTTTGTGTCTGTTGTTCATTTGATAAGAAATAATCGATTATTTAGGAGTGATGGCTGGTATGTTATGTAATTGATATGTTTTATTATGTTTTCTCTGAATTTAATGCGTATACTACGTTTTAGGGTTTAGGAATATATGTTTATCATGCATTACATACACATTGATGTTTATATTCATACGTGACCATGCTCTAGCACTATATAGGCTGGGGACACAAAAATACTTTGTAGTACTTGACGTTATTTGAGAACACGAACACCCATCAAGTTCTTCGCTAACTTCATCCGTTTACACCTCACTAAACTGAGAACTTAGTACATTGAACTAGATTCTAGTTACTAGAATAATGATGGTTTAATATGTATTTGATTTGTTGTCATATTGTGGGGCACAATGAGTCTGGATTTATCGTATATTGTATTAAGTTGTATTAAGAAATTCTTAGGCTTTGGATTTTATTAAAAATCACGCTGACTGAATAGAGGTCATCCGCCAGCAATCCTATGATATCACCTTGTCTATTTCTAGTGATATGTGATATCTATTGACTTGCATACCAACCACCAATATTATTTTTCCCATATCAACTGCAAGCCAGCTGTTGTGACTACAGGTCTGCAGTAAAAACTTACAAACCGTCATAGAACTCAACAGATTTAACAGACGAAAGTTGGATTTATAACAAAATCAATCTAGAAAGTTTTTTAGCACTATCAACGCCAGAGAGCACCAAGCGAAAGTCAAGTATGATTGAAACATGGTACTCTGATAGGATTTTCTGTATTAAAAGAAGACAATTGAGGGATAAAATCACCACATCTACAAGTCCAAACCGGGAGATATACACTACACAAACACAAGTGAATAAAGGCTTTGATATATATTACTAAATACAGGTATACACAGGGCCGTAGAGAGAAAAAACCGGGCCCGGGGGAAATGAAATACGGCCCCTTTTAACATTTATGTTATTTTATTGACCAATTAAATTATAATATCACAAAAATTAAAAGGTTGTATTTGTTGAAAAAAAAATTTTGCAAAGAATGTTATATACAGGCGAATAATGTTTTTTAATAAAATGTGTCGTGTAGTAGGAATTATAATATGTGTTTTACAACAACACATAAAAACCTATTAAGACCAAGGTCTCACAACAAAAATGCGTTCTAAGGTGTTGCTGAACGCAAATATTTGGTATTTTTATACTTTTTTCAAAGAATGATAACTAAACATATATAAAATATGACATAGACCAATATTTTGTGATAGGATAGAGAAAATAAAAATAAAATAAGAGATAAATAGCAAATTTGATTTAAAATTTTACAGAAACAAACCAAAAATGGTGTTGCCAATTATCCAGCTACACTGTCTTCCTCAATGAATAATCCACACATAAGAGTTATATGAAGGCTCGACTGTTCGAGTAAGCAATATCGTAATATCATCAAGAAATACTTCATAGCTAAGATTGGGGGTAGTACCGTTGGCTAAATAGAGTTCATCCGCCAGCTATAACCTTGGCTAGTGATATCTTAATTTTTCACTGCTATTGCCAGTGGTATATGTGATGTCTCACGTGAACTCGGATGTCAATAGCAGGGACTGGCGTACGCGAGGTTGTCACACCCGTAGATCAAACATTTAAAAAACATACAAATTAAAAAACATAATCCTTGCATGCGTAAATTTTTAAGTACGAATTTTGTGAGTTGTTCTTACTTTTTTATAACAATAGAGCTTTCAGTGCTTTGGTTGATGCAAAAACATCCATAATGTCTCCGAAATTTAACTGCCTCGCTAATTTTGATTCTTAGTACAAAATCGCAAGACACGTTCTTGAAAAAAAAACAGGAATTGAGGAACTTTTTCATTCAAAAAATAGTATCAATATTTTTAATGGCAATTGCATTCAATAAATCTAGAGCGAAAGATTTTCTTCGAAATGTTCCGTATATACGTGTTTGAGGTGAATTACCTCATTTGAAAACTCTTCTGAAATATCTGCCTTGTATATTGCAACGAATTGGTTTGTACAGGTATTATTTCCTTCTCTTTCCGCAGAATTTAAACGTTACGCTTGATATTACTAAATCTGCAATAACAAAAATCGAGGGTCTTTCGAATTCTGTTTCTTAGTCATAAATACGGATGTTTTCAGGATCTTCATTTGCATTTCCAGAAAATTTACCGAACCGTTTTATTTTTTTACTTATTGACAAAAAAGAAAAAATATTTAAAACATTTGTTGTTTGTCTTGTTTGAATGATGATGTTTCTGTCATGGATATCTTTCAATATTTTAAGCCTATTGATAGCATTAATCTTCAGGTAAATTTACTCATGTGTTTTTCTAATTTAGTTGAAGTCTAGATAAGTTTCTGTTAAATTAAGACCTTTAAGATATTCAGCCATATTTTTTAGTACTGGGCGACGTTATGCAAAAGATCTAACAGCATTGATTCTAGTTGACCATCGCGTATTAGAAATCTTATGTAGTGACTGCAAAATGCTTTCTTTAAAATTGTTCATCGTTGATGGCTGCTGCTGTATAGCGTTTATTAAATTATTCCAAAAAATGTAATCTAATTTGAACCTTAATCGGCAGAATCAACTCCACAGAGATTGAGACTGTGAGCTCCACTTGGGGAATACACTGCATATAAGTTTTCTCTACAAATCTCTCTTTCCGTACTTTTGTTTTCACTTTTCATGTTGCTTGCGTTATCATACCCCTGTCCTTCGTTCAGCTTGAATTACTAATTCTACACGGCTTGCACATAATTGAATGAACTCATTTTGAATCGCCGATGTTACATAATGAACTTGTTAACGATCCTAAGCTTGCTTGGAAATTCTTACTTTTTCTAAATGATAACGTAGCAAGGGATCACAGTGACTAATAATCACCAAAATTCGCAAGAAGTTAACGGTATTAGGCTCATCAACCATATGGCTGTCTCTGCTCAAAGCCATGCTCCTTTCTCCTAAAAACAAAATTGTATCCTAAATTCTTTATAAAATGTGCCTCCATATGTTTGCTTGGCCTTCGTTTTGATCGCAAAATAATTATAACCGGTAATCTGTCGTATAATTTAGCTTAAGAATATCCTTGAGGACGACATAGAGGAGAACAATTTTACTTAATATTCGTGCTAAATAAATCGACACGGCAAGCAATAAAATGGATCTTTTTTGGAGCTCAAAACTAACCAATCTACTTGCATTTTTTCTCCTTTTGGTCAAACTTTGAAAAGGAGCGACTTAGAAAGAGGAATCGGGGATTCGAATTCACAAACAGAATTAACTTTTGTTCCTGAGGAAGCTGAAACTAAAGTTTAAATTTGGAAAACATTTATTAAGTTGTGTACATATAATATATTCTCCATATTAGAAATTCTATGCGCGAATGGTTTTTGTTAATTGTTTTGTTTTTGTGAGAAAAATAAATATATATCATGGGTGGTGTTCAAAAAGCAGTTGCCTATACGGGCGGCCAAAACAGGAAGAGAGAATGAGGAGAGAATGAAAACAGAATGAAGAGAGAATGAAGAGCGAACGAAGAGAGCATGAAGAGAGAATGAAGAGAGCATGAAGAGAGAATGAAGAGAGCATGAAATTAGAATGAAGAGAGAATGAAGTAAGAATGCAAGAGAATGAAGAGAGAACGAAGAGAGAATAAAAAGAGAATGAAGAGCGGATGAAGAGAGAATGAAGAGAGAATGAAGAGAGAATTTAGAGAGAATGAGGAGATAATGAATAGAGAATGAAGAAAGAATGAAGAGAGAATTAAGAGAAATTGAAAAGAGAATGAAGCGAGAATGAAGAGAAAAGAAAGAGAGAATGAAGATAGAATGAAAAGAGAATGAAGAGCGATTTTAGAGAGAATAAAGAGAGAATGAAGAGAGAATAAAGAGAGACTGAAGAGAGAATGAAGAGAGAATGAAAAGAGAATGAAGAGAGAATGGCAAGAGAATGAAGAGAGAATGAAAAGAGAATGAAGAGAGAATGAAGAGAAAATGAAGAGAGAATTAAGAAAGGAATGAAAGGAGAATGAAAAGCGAATGAAGAGAGAATTAAGAGAGAATAAAGAGAGAATGAAGAGAGAATGAAGCGAGGATGAAGAAAAAATAAAGAGAGAATGGCAAGAGAATGAAGAGAGAATGAAAAGAGAATGAAGAGAGAATGAAGAGAGAATTAAGAAAGGAATGAAGAGAGAATGAAGTAAAAATGCGAGAGAATAAAGAGAGAATGAAGAGAGAATGATGAGATAATAAAAAGAGAATGAAGTGAGAATGAAGAGAGAACGCAGAGAGAACGCAGAGAAAATGAAGGTAGCATGAAGAGAGAATAAAGAGAGAATGAAGAACGAATGAAGAGAGAATGAAAAGAGAATAAAGAGAGAATGTAACGAGAATGAAGAGATAATGAAGAGAGAATGTAGAGCGAATGAAGAGAGAATGAAGAAATAATGAAGAGAGAGTGAAAGGAGAATGACGAGAGAATATAAAAACAATGAAAAAAGAATGAAGAGAGAATGAAGAAGGAATGAAGAGAGAATGAAGAAAGAATGAAGAGAGACGTTGTCTTTCAAAGTCCTCCGTAAAACAATTAATTTAAATTTCATCTCAATACTTTGATTTTTGGTTATTGTTAGTTTTTTTAAAATCGTACTATGCAAAATTGACCGCATTTTTTATCGTTTCCTTATATTTGTAATCACGTATGTGGCATCTTTTATATGACCCATCTTTTCAAAGAAAAACTTCTTATTTAAACCTTGAAACCAAATTAATTAAATGATCGTGTATATTTAGTGGAAGATCATATGCACATATACTTTAGTTTTGGTTAAAAATTGTTTTTTGTCTATATAATATTTTCATTTTGGTCGGAGTTCGATCCCTTTTAAAAAGACGGGCCCGGGACGGAACCCTCCCTCCAAAATCAAAAATTGAAACTTTTTTCAAAATTCCAAAAATTATAATAAAATCAAAAATTTTAAATTTTTCAAAATTCTAAAAATATTCCAAAAATTCTTACAAAATCAAAAGTTGAAAGTTTTTTTTAAAATTCTAAATATATATAAAAAATTCAAAAATTCTATTTTTTCCAGAATTCTTAATATATTGCTAACATTATAACAAAATCAAATATTAAAGATTTTTTCCAAATTCTTAAAATATTGCAAAAATTATTACAAAATCAAAAATACAAATTTTTTCAGTATTCAAAAAATATTTCAAAAACTTCAACAATTTCAAAAATTTCCATGTCCAATTTCATCATGTTCAATTACATTTTCGTCATAAAACAGCTACATATTTTTTTACAAAAAATTGGCTAAAAAAATAAATGAAATCATTTTTGACACACTTGACATTATTTTTTTGTCAAACTTATAATGCCATAATTGTCTATAATAATAATAAAATTTCATGTCATACAAATAATTAATTTTATTTTTTTCCAAAAAATTGGGTAAAAAATATATGAAAATCTTTCTTTTGACACACTTGACAACATTTTTTTGACAAATTTCTAACGCAATAATTTAGTTTTTGATCTCACATACCAATCCCTATCATTAAAATTTCTCCAAATTCAATTTTATTATTCGTAATCACTTAAAATGAACGTTTTTTAAGTCAAAAATAAGAAAATTTGCTATTTTTGACACACCTAATGATTTTTTTGACACACTTCCGGTACAGTAATCGATCACAGCGTCCTTTCGGACCTGCCTTTTGAGTAAATCTATTTTTAAAAAAAGTTGAAATCCATCCAGCGGTTTTCTAGGTTTCGTAGATACGGACGGCCGCCCTTTTTTTTGTTTTTTTTGAATCAGTAAGTCCTAAAACGTCGAGAAATGCCAATTAAAGTTCGGGTAAGAATTTCCCTTTTGGCTCATGAATGTAATACTTAAGTCTTTCAGGCCGAAGTAATTATTAAAAAATCATAGATTGAAACTTTTTTCAATATTCTAATAATTATAAAAAATTCAAAAATTGAAACTTTTTCCAATATTCTTCAAAATATAACAAAATCAAAAATTGAACCTCTTTTCAAAATCACAAATATTATAATAAAATCAAAAATTTAAATTTTTTCAAAATTTTAAAAATGTTGCAATAATTTATAATTTAAAAACTCAAACTTTTTTCAAAATTCTTAAAATATTCCAAAAATTATAACAAAATTAAAGTACAAACTTTTTAAAA
Organism: Diogma glabrata; assembly: GCA_963693315.1. NCBI lineage: Eukaryota > Metazoa > Arthropoda > Insecta > Diptera > Cylindrotomidae > Diogma > Diogma glabrata. Next base: position 10,192 of record CAVNZG010001397.1, read on the forward strand.
ATTCCAAAAATTATAATAAAATCAAACATTTAAACTTTTTCAAAACTCTAAAATTATTGCAAAATTTCTGAATTCAAAACCTCAAAAATACAAACATTTCCCAAAATTCGAAAAATATTGCAAAAAATATAATAAAATCAAAAATTGAAACTTTTTCAAAATCCTAAAAATATTGCAAAAATTATTACAAAATCAAAAATTTCCATGTTCAATCGAACATGAGGTTAAATATCATGTCATTTTTTTTTTTTTTTTTTTTTTTTTTTTTTTTTTTTTTTTTTTTTAAGGCGTTCATGCTCCGTGTAGGAGCGTTGCCAGGTTAATCAGCTTTGAATATTCACCACGGTCATTCGCAACAGCGACATAATTACCATGGCAGCCGATTTTTTTAAGGTCGTTTATTACGTCAGTCTCCCATTGTAGTCGTGGTCTACCTCGCGGTCTACCACTCCCTGGGGTACTAACGTACATTTTTCTAATCATTCCAGACTGTGAATCGGCTCGTAGAACATGCCCAAACCAAGCAATCCTATTAGAACGGATACAACCTATTATATCAGGACCCTTAAGAAGGTCTCTGATCTCAAAGTTATACCGGGTTCTATACTCTCCATCGTCTGTCTTAAGTGGACCAAAAATGTAGCGTAGGATCTTACGCTCAAATACAGATAAATGCGATTCGTCATTTTGTGTAAGGGTCCACGTTTGTGACCCATACATCACAACCGGTCTAATCAATGTCTTGTATAACTTGAGCTTGGTGTTAGTTGATACATACGGTGATCCAAGGAGAGGTTTAATTGAGTAGAAAGTTCGATTACCTGCAGCGATTCGAGCTTTAATATCTGTAAGAATGCTGTTGTTTGAGTCAAGCATTGATCCCAAATATTTAAAAGATTCAACTCCCTCAATTCGTTCATCGCCGCACATCAAATCTTTCTTCTCAGCCTCTCTTGAAACATTCATATGTTTGGTTTTATTGTAGTTAATTTGCAGACCAATTTTCCTAGCACCACTCTCAAGCGACTTGAAAGTCTCACTCATAACAGCTTCACTTCGGCCGAGGATGACAACATCATCAGCGTATGCAATCATCTGTACTGCGTTTATTGACAAGATATTGTTATTAGTCGGTAGTTTCTTTTGACGGCACACATATTCCAAGGCTAGATTAAAAAGTATAGGAGAGATAGCATCACCTTGTCTTAAACCGGAGTCGACTTTAAAAAGCTTTGATATTTCGTTCTCTACTCGTACACAGCATTGAGAGTTCTGTACTGTCATTTTGCATAGTGATACCAGTTTACCAGGAATTCCCATTGACACCAGAGCAGACCATAGAGTCTCTCGTTCGAGAGAGTCGTAGGCCTGCCTGAAATCAATGAAAAGTTGGTGCACAGGTATGTTGAACTCTCGACACTTTTCCAAAATCATCCTTATCGAGAAAAGTGCATCGGTGGTACCTCGGCCCCGCCGGAAACCACACTGATATTCTCCAAACAGTTGTTCAGCAAAAGGATTGATTTTGGATAGCAAAATGTAGGAAAAGATCTTATATGCTGTGCAGAGGAGGGCGATTCCTCTGTAGTTTGCACATTGTAGGCGATTACCTTTTTTATGGATTGGTATCAGCATAGCTGTGTTCCAGTCCTGTGGCATGGTTTCAGTCCCCCAGATCATTTGAACAAGTTCAAACAATCTTAAGGATAGAGTTTCGCCACCATGTACAATCATTTCGGATGTTATATCGTCGATACCAGATGCTTTATTGCATTTTAATTTTGACAGCGCCGCATCGAATTCCTCTTTGGTGGGTTCGTCTACATGTACCTTTGACGCACGAATAAGCTTAGCTCGTCGCCCGACTTGTTGCTGGTCACTTAAGTTGAGAAGATTCTCAAAATAAGCGGCCCAAGTATCTAAAATATTTTAAAGGTCTACTTGTAGCTTCCCATCTTCGTTTTGAATAGCAGTCGATCTAGTTTGAGGGCCCTTCTTTAAGGTTTTAACCTTTTAAATATCATGTCATACAAATAATTAATTTTATTTTTTGCCAAAAAGTTGGTTTAAAAAAAATGAAAATCATTCTATTGACACACTTGACAACATTTTTTGGACAAGCCTATGATGCAATAATGTAGTTTTTGGCCTCAAATACCAATACGACCATCGAGATTTCTCCAAATTCAATGTTCCGATTCGTTATCACTTAAAATGAAAGTTTTTTAAGCAAAAATATGAAAATTTCCTTGTTTTTACACACTTGACGATTTTTTGGCAAACTTCCGGTACAGTTATCGAATACATCGTCCTTTCGGCTCTTCCTATTGAGTATACTTATTTTTAAATCCCTCCAGCGGTTTTCTAGATTTCGTCGGTTGTGACGCCTGGCCTACATTTTTTTTTACTTTTTTAGAAAAAGTAGGTCCAAAAACGTCGACAAATGCCAAAGTGTGTCAAAACAAGGAAATATGCATATTTTTGGCTTTAAAAACGTTCATTTTAAGTGATAATGAGTAGGAACAAAGAATGTGAAGAAATGGATGGTCGAGATTGGTATGTGAGATCAAAAACTAGATTATTGCATTACAAGTTTGTCAAAAAATATTGTTAAGAGTGTCAAAAGAAAGATTTTTATTTATTTTTTTACCCAATGTTTTGGAAAAAAATAAAATTAATTTTTTGTTTGAAATGAAATTTTATTATTATTATTGAGAATTATGGCATTATAAGTTTGTCAAAAAAACGTTGTCAAGTGTGTCAAAAGACAGATTTTTATTTATTTTTTACCCAATTTTTTGGAAAAATAAAATTAATTATTTGTATGACACGAAATTTTATTATTGTTATTGAAAATTATGGCATAATTATTTTGTCAAAAATATGTTGTCTTGTGTGTCAAAAGAAAGATTTTTATTTACTTTTTGACCCAATTTTTTGGGAAAAAAATGTATCTGTTTTTAGACGTAAATGTAATTAAAAATGAAATTGGACATGGAAATTTTTGAATTTGTTATAGTTTTTGAAATACTTTTGGAATTTTGAAAAAAGTTTGTATTTTTTATTTTGTAATAATTTTTGCAATATTTTTAGAACTTTGGAAAAGTTTTAATTTTTGATTTTGTTATAATGTTTGCAATATTTTTAGAATTTTGATTAAAATAGAATTTTTGAATTTTATATATATTTTTAGAATTTTGAAAAAAGTTTCAATTTTTGATTTTGTAAGAATTTTTGGAATATTTTTAGAATTTTGAAAAATATAAAATTTTTGTTTTTATTATAATTTTTGGATTTTTGAAAAACGTTTCAATTTTTGATTTTGTACTAATTTTTGCGATATTTATAGAATTTTGGAAAAAGTTTGAATATTTAACAATTTTTGGAATATTATTGGCATTTAGAAACAGTTTAAATATTTGATTTTATTCTAATTTTTGGAATATTTTTAGAATTTTTAAAAAAATTTCAATTTTTGCAATATATTTAGAATTTTGAAAAAGTTTGAATTTTTAAGAAAACTTTTTTCATAGAAGTTTTTTTGCCGAAAACTATTTCAAAATCCTTAACCCAGACCGAAGTCTTGATATCTCAGAGCTATGAGATTTCAGCCCCTCCATATTTTATAAATTATAATCATATTACCTTT
>CAVNZG010001398.1:0-24065 GCA_963693315.1 Diogma glabrata
ATATATAATATATATATATATATATATATATAATATATATATATATATATATATATATATATACTAACGACTCTGAGACTATAACGGAATTTGGCGGCACTCTCACGGTCGCATTTTTCGACCTACACCAAACTAATTTTTTGTGTGTGTTCCGGCAAATAATGTCTTGGACAAGTTCGTGAACTGGCCATATCCGGGTACCAGTTAAGCGGCTAGAGCCTAAAATGTCGAATGTTTGAATCATAATATTTTAATAAAATTTATAAATATTGAATATTTGAACATATTTCTATCATTTTTATCCAGATGACCACTTTGGCGTTTCAGGTTCCTCAAAAATCAGCTGTTTTAAAAATTTACTAAACTTTGCTGCCCTTGATCTAGCTGAAATGGCCAAGCTCATATTTGAAAACTTTTTTTCACGTACTTAAAATATAAATCTTTCCAAAATTTTCAAAAATAATAGTTTAAGTCTAACGGTTGAGACCCTACGGCTGTTGAAATGAAAACAAACGCAAAAGGCAATGCTTTCATCATGTTTCAGTTTATGTTATTTAAATTCATCTTAGCTTTTAAACATACTTTTCAACTATAGCCTCAAAAAATTTCAGCTTTCTAACCTAAAAGGTTCCATTTTTATAAGCATTATAATGCAACCCTTACAAGAAAAATATCAACCCATTTAATACCATAGAAAAATTATCAAAATCTCTTTTGTTTTTATTTTTTTTACTAAGTAACCGTTTGAAAAAAGATTAAATAAGAACAAAAAAACACAACAACAAAAGATGATTTTGAAATAAAATTGTTTGATAATATTATAAATTATGTGTGATGGTATAATTGTAGTTGTGACGTAGTTCATTTGATCTTTGGTGGATTTAATATGTTATTAAAAGTAGTTTAAACTTTAAACCAACTTAAATAAAACTGTTCCGAAATTGTATTGATGGAGTTAGTTCGGATAATGTATTTAATTTGGTTCGATAATTTTTTTGAATTATTCTGTTTCTACTTATATTTTTTATTTAAACTAATCTGACTTATCTAATTTTATTTGGACACAAAACCGTCTGACCCCGAAATCTACCTATTTCTAGCGGATATACCTGCCGCTGGGATTTTTTTTCTATTGAAAAACTTTTATCAAACTTTAAATTAATTTTTTTAATGATTTTGATGGGATAAAAAAACAAATTATATACCAAAATACTCCACCAATATTGAGCTATTTAAAATTGAAAACCGATTAAAGATCGGATCACCCAATACCAGAATTTATTTACAAAAAACCAACAGCACTTTCGCTTGAAAATAGGTGTATATATATATATATATATATATATATATATATATATATATATATATATATATATATATATATATATATATATATATATATATATATATATATATATATATATATATATATATATATATATATATATATATATATATATATATATATATATATATATATAAAATACCACGGCACCAACAAGGAGCAGGTTAACATCTGTTAGTGTGTTTATTTGATTCAACCGTATTCCAGCGCAACCGTTATATATAATTTTTGCTACTACTATCGTATTGCAACGCAACATTTATTCAAAATTTGAGTTATTTGTTACAACGATTGCCTGAGTTATTTCAACGCAGCACTGCTACAATATTTCCACGCAACAGTTGAATAAAATTTTTGCTGTTACTACCGTATTGTCTACAGTATTTCAACGCAACATCTAAAAAAGATTTTTGCTGTTACTATCGTAAGTCGAACATATTTCAGCGCAACATTTGAGTGAAAATTTCTGCTATTACAACCAAATTTCAACGCAACATTTTTTCTATAAATATCTGGCTATTACTACCGCATTTCAAACATATTTCAACTCAACATTGATATACAATTTTTTGTTATTACCACCGAGTTTCAACGCAACATTAATATAAGATTTGTGCTGTTATTACCGTATTGCAACGCAACTTTCATATAAGAATTTTTGGATATTACTGCCGTATTTCAACGCAACTTTTCTATTTACCTGTTGGATGATTCATCGCTGATGGAGGGCTAAGGCCGTAAGTCCTTGAAGCCGGGAGGATTTAATCATGGGGTGAGCGAACTTGATTTATTTTATTTACTTTTTTTAACATAGAGGTATGAATGCGTGTGAAAGGGTGTACAAGTGATTGAATGGGGGCTTGCCTGTCGATGCGTGTGTGTGTGAGCTGGCGATGCGTGTAGCGAGACACATTCAGTCTAATTTGGAAATGATTATAATCGAAATATATTTGCTCCGAGGTAACATCTCGTTTTCCGGATACCTTTTCTTTTTATTATATTACCTAAATTTATGAATTTATATTTTTAAGTAAATCAAAAATCATTCTCAAATAACCTGTATTACAAAAAAAAAACAAATCCTTGTCATGTTTTATGTTTATTGACCATATTATACATTAACCAACTGTAAACTACGGGTATTACAACAAACTGGTTTGGGACATGTTTATTTAACTTACCAATAAAATTATAATTTTTTTTTTGTGAGCTGTAACTATTTTTTTGGGGAATTACGTATGGTTTTATAAATTTTGAAAATGTTATTAATAAAGAAAAAGGGAAAATAAATAATAAAGGCTTTCAATATAGCGTGTGACGCTCTCCCGTGCTCTAAGAGTTAATTCTCGGCTTACCAGCAATGACAGTGGGGTACAAGCTGTATCATATTGATCAGATGACAGCAATACAACTTATGTTTGATTACTACCAGTTGCGGTACTTGCTGTGGGTCTTTGAGCTTGATTGTCTTGCTTCGCAGTCTGAGTGTGTGGGTGAATGTTAGCATGTATGAAGCGTGAGTGAGTGGGCGTATGGGAATGATTGTGGGGGTTGGACGTGCTGATCGTGGTCCTTTCGCAAAAGGGGTCGCCAGAGTCTCCTTTTTTCACTTGTATTTTTGAAGTTATACTTCTTTGCGCTCGTTGTAAATATTTTGATGGGGTGTTAATCGAGAAACCGCGTCACGCTTGTTTAAGTTATATTTTAACCTTTATGCTGTATGGTAATAAAGACGAAATTAGTAAATCAACCTTATGCTGTATGGTAATAAAGACGAAATTACTAAATCAATCATATTTTATAATAATAAAACATTATTCGCTTAGTTATCTTTGATCAATTTTTTTTTCACTTTTCGGAATTATCATTAAAAGGAATAGTTAATGTATAATGTGACAAACAAATATGTACATTTATATGAAAATTATGTAAAATTATTTTTTACAAATACATATTTCTAATTTACAACAAATATGTTCTTATGGTTTGCAATTATATAAAATATGTACATATTTCTATGCATTAGCACCAATACGATACATTTAAGCATTGTTTATATATGATTAAACAAACCGGCTTGCATTAGCAGAACTGCCTTCACATGTTCCAAAAATTGGAAATTGACGTTTCTTTTCTTCTTCTTAGAAACATTGATTAACCAAGAATTTGCATTGGAACCTTAGTACCGAAGAAAAAGATTATGAACAATATCAAAACTACAGGTTTAAAGTGTTTTACTTATTGAGTGAAATATGCTTCTCCATTACTTTCAAAACTATTATTGTTATTGCAAGGGATCTATAAAATATATGCAAATATGTTAACAAATGGTGTGATTTGACTGTTTTAATAATAATATATAAGTCTGAATTTACAAATGAAATTAGTCTTATTATTATTTTTTCCAATTTTTGTTTTAAGTTGTGGGAAGGAATGTCGAAATAAGACGATGACTATAAAGCGATAAAACCCATTAAACGAAAATATTCACTAAAAATGGTGGTATTCTTTAACCGGCTAGCGAATGCATCAATGGAGTAGAGTATTGCAGACAATCGATAAAATATATTTGCAAATTGCAATACGACCCTCTTCAGAACAGCAAAATTTCTGGATTGATAAATGATTATAAGTCTACATGAAATAGGACGCTAAACCAATAGCAATGAACCAGTGTACCTATTTTGTATGACGAGTACGGTGGTTTCGGAGTAAGTAATTGACAATTGTGACATCCAATAAACAAATATATTTACGCTCACCTAATTGTTCGTGACACATTGAATTATTTGAATTAAATCTTTGGAATAAAATTTTAACGTTTTTCTAACCTTAATCTTTTGCCATCTACATTTATAAAAATTATTTAATTATTATTTGTCTGTCAAATGTGTTTTAATTTTAACATACATTTAGTATGTAAATTTATCTATAGCTTTAGAGACGTTCACTTCATGGCTTTATTACATTTTTTTCAAACTTTTTATATTACTAATAAAATAAGTTAAATTAAATGACATTAAAAAAAACTATAGGAGAATTTACTCAAAAAAAAACAGTTTTCATTCAACCACTTTATCTGGGAACCACGGAAATCGCCGTGCGGGTCTAGTAATTAATAATTATTAGTTTTTTGAATAATTTTTTTTTTGAATAATATTTTTGTTTCTTTTTGGATAATATTTTTTTTTTTATGTTTTTGACTAAGAAAACTAAGAAAAATCGACGATTATACGTTCTTATACTTTTTGAATAATAATTTTTTTTTTGAATAATATTTTTTTTTTATTTATTTTTTGAACAATATGTTTTTTTTTGCTTTATTTTTTGAACGATATTTTTTTTTTGTATTATATTTTTTTCTTTTGAATAATATTTTTTTTTTTGAATATTTTTTTTTATTTTTTTGAATAATATTTTGGTTTTTTTTTAGTTGTTTTTTTTTAATGTATCCTATCTGTCTGTCTGTGTGCGTGTGTGCGAGCGAATGGCCAAAGAAGTATAACTTCCACCGTCTGGTCCGACGCAGACCCTACTTTTTTTTTTCCATTTCTGTATATTTTCGTAAATTGCGTACATTTCTGTATTTGTGTTGAAGCAGCAGGTAACAATCTTTCAAATCCACGATGACTGAGCTTTGTAACGTCCGCTGTATTCGCCTAAACAATAATAAAACCAATTCATCTTCTTTTTATTAATTCAATAAAAATTTATTTCAATAGTTTCTGTTCATTTTTACATTAATAATAATTTTAAAATTTTCTAACACCTAACGGCCAGCTAAATTTCGAATATATTATAAAAATAAACGAACGTACCAATTTTATTTTCATTTCTAACGAACAGATGTCGTTACTAATTTTTGCTGAATCTTGGTGTTACACGATTGATTAGAAGATGTCAAAAAGGAAAAACACATTTTTTCTGGCATTAATTCGATTTTTGGTTTTTTAAGAACAAATGATTATTCATGTTTTAACTTTAAAAATAAAATCACTTATTATTAATTCCATGTTCAAAATAAAAACGAAAAATAAACATCAGGTGTGTTAATGTTGGAATTTTTTTTATTTAATTGTTTTGATTTGCTGGTGAATAAACAAAATAAGAACAAATCCATAAAAACAATAGAGTATAAGATAAGAAAAAATACTTATAACTGCAGTGCTAGTCCTACAAATTTCTAAAGCAAGTGAAGCCTTTAGTCGTATTGTTGTGAATTGGGACTAGACTGGAAGCTAGATCGTGCAGGTGTCTCACGCACTTTTATTTCCAACTGGGTGTGATTATAGCTGATTTCGAAAGTGGTCATAATACATCGTTACAAACTGACTCACCAAACCTAACACCAAGCTATGGAATTAATACCAAGGAATTAAAACCAACGAAGAGTATAAACTGTGCCCAAGACAGTTTTTTTTTAAGGAAAAAGGATTTTAATATTGGTACATTGGATGTCGAGTTTGCAGTTTGGCGAGAGTAAGAATAAATTAACCTGGATACTTAAGTTAAGGTATTTTAGATTCACGATATATTAATTGTTGTTTAATTATTTTTTCCTTTGGAACGTTAGGATAAAGTTAACGAAATAATACGAGATTCCCAAATTTAAGATTCATTGCAGGGACAAGCCGTATCCCGGGAGTAATCTCCTTTGTTTTTTTTTGTTTTGTTACTATCGTAAAAAAGTCCAAGCCACGATACGTGGCAAATTTAAGAAGTGGCAGCCGTAACAAAGACCTGGTGAAATTATTGAATTTGTATGGTTAGAGCTATTTTCGGCGCGAAAAATACTTTTTTCAGGTGATTCGGACGCGAATAAAACCTGTTTTGACATTTTTGGGTGTGGTCGACCGGTTTGGTCAACAAATTATTAAACCAGTTTGGTGTTTTATATATTCTTTTGGGATATATATATTTATATTTTTTTTGATAAACCAGATATTGGTTTTTTTTGTGTGTTTGGATTTTTTTTAAATTTTTATTTAAGAATATGTACATGAGGGGTCAGGGGATGCGAATCAGGAGGAGTCGACCAGGGGGGTTTGAGCCGTGGATGAATGAGGTGGATGAGAGAGCGTATGTGGAGAGAAAGGAGAGAATGGCTGAGGCAATGAATGTGGTAAAAGAAATAATAAATGTAGTGATGGATGAGGTGAAACACGGAATTTTTTTAGACTTAATGGAGGATATTTATGAAGAGCAGTATGATGAGTTCCTGGATGTACTGATAGGTGAAATAGTGAATGAGGAGTTGAGTGTGCTGGATGAGGAAGTGACTGAGGAAGTAAATGTGGGCTGGAGAGAGAGAAGGAGGATCTCCAAGAATAGGAGCTCTCACCTGAAGAGGAAGGAGAGGAGAAAGAAGGAGAAGGAGAGTCGCTTGGTCGTGGAGCTGGGAGCTTCCTCGACCAAGAGTACTCAAACAGAGTAGCTGGTTGAGGAGGTTCCCATCTCACCGATCACGCGACAGGAAGAGGAGTGGACTGGTGGACCACAGGAGGCCCCTGTCCCCCCCTGTATAATTAGTTAAGACTAATTATTTTTAATTTGAAAAAAAAAACCGTTTTGGGGAAGTAGTTTTTTTTTGGAATTTTTTTTATACTACCAATGTACATTCTCTTGTACATATTTTTTATGTACATATTTGTTTTACATATTGTACATGTCATTTGTGAATTTTAAAAATAATGTTTATTTTTAATTTGAAAAAAACCGTTTTGGGGGTAGTAGTTTTTTAGGGATTGGGTTTCTACTACCATGTACATATAGTATATATTGTACATATTTTATTATACATTTTGTAAATATTTTTGCGTATACCATGTACATATTGTATATATTGTGCATTTTGTTCATATCCTGATTATACAAAATGTAAATATTTTTATTGTACATATTTTTTGTATTATAAGGTACATATGTTTGTAAATATTTTTTTTGTTTTTTGTTGTATTAGGTTTAATTGAAATTCTCTTTCTTAGCGGTAGGCCTAAAGAGTCATCCATGGGGCTTCTCCCTTTAACATTGATGTCGTTCCTAGGTCGCCTATGACCACCGGGGTTATGCGATCGAAGAACATTGGTTTCTTCTCTTCATTCGGCGAGGAAGTCCTCAGGGACGAGGAGTGGTGTTGCTGTGTTTGTACTTAGGTGCAAACCAGTAGTACCATTCTTTGCTCAAAGGCTTCTTCGGTGTAATGAAGAGAAGAACCAATTATACTTTGTTTTCAGGATCAGAGGCTTCACCTCATACAAATTCATACTTTTCCATTTTTCCATTTAGCTTTTCAATAGACAATTTTTCATAGAGTTTAGGATTTGAAGTCTGGTGCTCGGGAGCGTTCTTCAACTTTCGCATTAGGTTTAGTTGTAATTTATTTGTAGGTTAAACAAGCACAACTGGGTCAGTAGAAGTGGACCTAAGGTCTAATCGTGACAGTTGTGATTGTTTTATTAGGTTGGGGAGAAACTGTTCTGTAGAATCTGGTCGTTAGGGGCTTTTCTAGTCAGTTCTCACATGCATTGTTGGAGTGGGCTCGCGAACGCGGGAATTCAGATTTAAACAAAATGGATAGTGTACCATACTTACTTTTTAAATTGTCTCCAGACGAATCTTGATTTTGGGAATCTCTTATCTTATTAAATAAAAATAAAATAAATAAAACAAATTTTTCAGAAAATTAAATAAATAAAATTTTTATTAAATAAAATAATTTTTTTTTAGAATTAAATAATTTTAGGTAGCTAAATAAATAAATTTTCTTAATTAAGCAAAACATCAAGATTTAAATAAATATCTATTATTTTTTTAAAAAATTAAATAAATATTTTGAGTTAAGAGGACCACCCAATAAATAAACATCTTTAAATATTTTTTCAAATTTTAAAATAAATAAATATTTTTTCCATAGGGGTGTGTCGTCAATAAATAGTGATAGATATATATATATATTTCAGTATATCTGAAATTAAATAAATAAATAAATTATATTTTTATATACAATATTTTAGGAATTTTTGTGAAAGGTGAAGCAAAGATTAGGTACGACAGTAATCTTTTTGTTCTTTTTCGAAATTTGGTTTTTACAAAAATTTTTGTGTTTTCGAATTGGGCGTTCGTTGTTTTTTTCGTTTTTGCGTTTTTCATTAATTTTACATTTACAGCGTACTAACTACATTTTTTTTTTGTTGGGAATTGGTTTTAATATTGTTGTTGATTTGAGTTCATAATTTTACGGCTTTTACCATCAAAATGTCAAACCAACTAGACGTTGACCATCCGTTCTATGGTCTGGAAACCACCGAACTACAGGTCGAATGTTTGGTTCGGGGTGTGAACTTCGGGGGGGCCGATTGGGCAGAGGAACTGCGAAACCATGCAGATCATGGGTCAGTTCCATTAACAGTGTCTCATGCGAGAGATTTGATAGAGGAATCTCAAATGGTGGTGCAGGCAGCACAACTTATTTTAAATCAAGTACGACGACTTCAGTCACCGATTAATCAGACCTTCTTAGATGGTTTGGCGAATCGAGTGTTACATTACACGGGTAGGATGAATAGGTTGGGTCCTCGCAATGACTTGCAAGAGGCCCGCACCTACGCTATCTCACAATTGTCACGCGCTTGGAATATAATAGGATCGTTGTCAACACGTCCAATTATGCAGAGTAAACCAGGAGTATCATCTGCTCCACCTGCTTCACCTGCTTTTCAACCAGATGAGAGATCCACACCGATCCCAGTACGGCCAATATCGGAAACAATACATAGTCTGAATCGTCCAAATCAGCAACAACAGAGACGGTCAGATCAATTACCACCGGCTTATTTCCAGCAATCGGGCTTGAGGGCAGAGGACTTTGCAATACCACAATTGGGTCCAACATTCCAAGCTGAACATCTACACAACAATCCAGCATTGGTACAACAACAATCATTAAATCGTTCATCAGTACCACAGGTACAACCACTACCAGTATATCCACCAGTTCCACTAACAGCACCACCACCGTACAACCAACCTCCTCAGGTATGGCGTGACGCGGCTCCAGCGTTAGCACCAGTGGAGTACCGAGGGGTTCGTGGGAACAATTTGAGTCGTTATGACTCAAATTGGGTTCCAACCTTCACAGGAGATGGTCACTCTCCTGATGTTCATGAGTTTATTCATAGAGTAGAGGCGGCTGCCAGGAGGGACCGTGTGAATTGGGACGACCTTAGGTCTATCGTTCCACGGTATCTCAAGGGGGCTGCCGACAGATACTATCTGAATTTGACTCATGAATATGAGGTGGTGACCTATCCAGTGTTAAGGGAGGGACTCCTACAAACCTTCGGTACACTCACTGATGATAAGGCGATCTTGCGAGTTCTTCTGAACCGCAAACAAAAGTCAAAGGAGAGCGTGTACGAGTATCTGGTGGAGATTGGTTCGTTAAACCGTCGCTTAGCACGTCCATTTGCTGACCGTGAAATGCTAGAGATTGCTCGGGATGGACTGAGTGTGGAGCTCAAAAATGCTACACTTGCAGCAACAATACATTCAATGGATGAACTTCGGACTTTATGTCAGAAGTTTGAACGTTTGTGGTCCACACCAGTTCCGACCAGAACATCAAATTTAAGAATTAGCGAGTTACAGCAGATGGATGATTATGAGGTGGAAGTTGAACCAGAACAACATGGATATATTGAAGCGGTAGATTCAACACAGAGACGGATATTGCAGCGACCTGGCATAACATCTGACAACAGTCAACCTGGTCCATCAATGTCCAGACAACCAATAGTGTGTTTCAGATGTGGAGTAAACGGTCATCGAGCTCCTGAGTGCTCTAAGAATAGAATTAAATTATATTGTTGGAAATGTAACAAGCCGGATGTAATTTATGCAAATTTCATATTGTCACCCGTCGTTAAACTATCGACCGAGAGTACATGCTTCGGGGATGATGCCCTCGGTTCAACATCCAATGAGCCCGAAGAAATCGACGAGAGATGTAGCAACTCAGGACGATCGGCCACCACCAACGAAACCCGAATAAAATCATCAAATACATTTAACTTCCCATCATTACATCGAACGTATTTTAGACGTCTTGAACGTAATATTAGATATTGGAGGATGAGGAAATTATTTCGCAAAGCATGTATTTCATCTATCCTTTCAGAAACAAAGGATCCTCGGCCGCGACTAACAATTAGGATTTTGGACAAACATATTTGCTAATTGTCATTATATTACGAATAATATTAAGAACAAATTGAAAGGAGTTTGTCGCCATACTTACGTTATAGTTAATATATTAATCTACTCCAAAATACACTCGTTATTTGTTATTAATACAGAATACTGTTTATTTGAATCTAATATGGATGAATATTTAATAAGATTCAACTTTGTTCAACAGTGTATATTTTAATTATGATAAATAAAAATTCTGCAAATTAAATAAACTATTAGAGAAGAAAAATATTACAGTTTATTAATTGTTATTTCCATTTGTGATCGAGAAACAAATATACTTCTACTGGATATTGATGTCATAACCGGAACGAACGCGGCTTACCCTTCAAGGATATTTTAGAATTTTCAGTAGGATATTCATCTGGCATCTAGCATCATCGTTATCATACCTGGATACAGCTCCTGGCTATACCTGGACTCATCTCAGCTACTAAAACTCATCTTAGCTACTAATTTGGGTCTGTAACATATATACCTAAGTTAACAGATAAATGCATGGAAATAATTAAACAACACACAAAAAATTCAAAAATCGCTAATAAAATACCAAACACCCTTTATAACAGCTTATTTTCCAAAACTAAAGATAAAATAAATAAATTCGAAAAAACGAATCTGATATACGAAATACCGTGCAAGTGCAAAAAAACAGTATATATAGGACAAACAAAACAACAACTAAAACATCGTATTCTTCAACACAAAAGGGATGTTCGAAATAAAAGCGATTTGACCGCATTAGCAAAACATAGTGTAAATGATGAACATATTTTTGAATTTGAAAACACTAAAATTTTAGATATAGAAGAAAAGTTTAAAAAAAGAAATATCCTTGAGGCTGCACATATCCAATTAAAACTACCGATGGCATGTAATGCACAACTAGATACCAAGTTTCTACATAACGAATACAAACACCTGTTAAACTTGAAAAAATTTTTTTCAAAAAAGCCAACGTAGCTTTTAAGAAAGTTTTTTATTTTCCTAGTTTTTTTGTTTATATAATTTTTTCAATTCATTTAAGTTTTTTCAATTTTTGTGTCAATTTTTATAATATTTGTATTTAATTTTTGTTTAGCTTGAAAATGGCAATGTGCCGAAATATTGTTTTTTATTAATTTAATAATATTAAAAAGAATAATGTGAAAGACTGATTAGTGTAAAAAATAAAATAAATAAAATAAATATTTCAGGACTATTGGATAGTGGAGCGTCAATCACAATACTTGGAAGAAATTCCTTGGAATTATTGGAATCATCGGGTACAACCTACCGTAAATACACTTCGTGTATTCGTACGGCGGATGGTACCGCAAACAAAATTTTGGGTTACATCGAAATTCCAATAACTGTGAATGACTCCACTAAACCAATGCGGTTCCATATAGTCCCTGGATTACGAGAAGAGCTCTACCTGGGCATAGATTTCTGGGAGAAATTTGGTATTGTTCCTTCATTTGTTAGTGAACTGACTCGCACAGAGCTACAAACTTTAAATATACATAACCTCACCACTGACCAGCAACGAGAACTGGATATGATCAAGGATTCTTTCCCGTCATTTGAAGTGTCTGGACTCGGAAAGACTTCTTTAGTTGAACATGTCATCGATGTTGGTGATAATGCACCTGTTAAACAGAGGCATTATCCCACATCGCCGGCTGTTCAACTAAAGGTTTATGCCGAACTTGACCGAATGCTTCAAATGGGCGTGATCGAAGAGAGTAACAGTTCTTGGTGCTCGTCAGTGGTTTTGGTACAAAAAGAATCTGGTAAAAACAGATTATGTATTGATAGCCGTCGTGTCAATTCACTAACGAAAAAGGACGCTTACCCACTTCCCTTGATTGATGGCTTACTAGGTCGTCTAAATAGCACAAAGTACATTTCCAGTATTGATCTCAAAGATGCTTTCTGGCAGATTCCTCTGGCAGAAGCATCTAGAGACAAGACAGCCTTCACAGTGCCTGGTCGTCCATTGTATCAATTCCGGGTTATGCCCTTTGGATTGTGCAATGCTCCCCAGACAATGTGTCGGCTAATGCACAAAGTAATACCACATCAATATCACGAAAATGTCTTTGTTTATTTAGATGATCTATTGGTAGTCTCTTCCACGTTTCAGGAACATATGGAATTGCTGTCCAAAGTCTCTTCATTGTTAAGAGCGGCTGGGTTAACCATAAACCTCAAGAAAAGCAAATTTGTTCTGAGAGAGGTGAAATACTTGGGATTTTTGGTTGGTGAGGATGGTCTTCGAACAGACCCTGACAAGGTAAGAGCTGTAGCAGAGTATCCAGCTCCATCTACAGTAAAACAAATACGTAGACTATTGGGAATGGCTGGTTGGTACCAACGTTTTATACCAAACTACGCAAGCGTGGTATCACCGATAACAGATCTGTTGAAGAAGAGCTCGGGAAAATTGAAATGGACATTGGAAGCGCAAGCTGCTTTCGAAAATTTAAAACGATTGCTGACTACAGCACCGGTATTAATTAACCCTGATTATAATAAAGAGTTCTTTATTAGATGCGATGCGAGTCTGACAGGGATAAGTAGTGTGTTGTATCAGGTTGATACTGACGGACAAGAGTGTCCGATAGCCTTCATGTCGAAAAAACTTAATAAAGCTCAACGAAACTATTCGGTTTCTGAGCTGGAATGTCTTGCGGCAATTCTGAGTGTGAAGAAATTCAGGGGCTATGTTGAAGGTCACCGATTTACAATTGTGACTGATCACTCAAGTCTGAAGTGGCTTATATCACAGAAAGACTTGAGTGGTCGTCTGGCTAGGTGGAGCCTAAAACTCCAACATATGGATTTTACCATTGTCCACCAAAAAGGTACCCAAAATATAGTCCCTGATGCTCTATCTCGTCTTTATGACGATACATACGAAGAATTGACGGAAGCATTAGTACATCACATTAACGACATTAAAATCGACAATGAAGGTTATCGGCACAACGAATATACGGATATGATAGCTAAAGTTCAATCATCACCCAAGGACTTTCCTTCAGTTAAGGTCGTGGATGATAGGCTATACATACGTGTTGAGCCGGGACCTGATGCAATACCCAACGATGTTCCTGTGTGGAAACTCTGGGTACCAAAACCGATGACCTCCAACATGATTCAGAAACATCATGATGATAGTACTGCTGCTCATGGAGGTGTTAAAAAGACTTTAGAATTACTTCGACGTCTTTATTATTGGCCGGGCATGGCGTCACAGGTACCAAACTATGTTGTGTCCTGCGACACATGTAAACAAACAAAAGCCACGAATCAGAAATTGCGTCCTCCGATGCAATATCAATTCGAAACAGCACGTCCATGGCAGAGAGTCTATATAGATTTTTTGGGACCGTACCCTCGTTCTACACTTGGGAATACGGTGTTATTGATAGTTATGGATCATGCTACGAAGTTTGTACTACTGAAACCACTTAGAAACGCAGCTTCACCGAAGGTGAATGCTTTTCTAAGGAATGAAGTGTTTCTTACATATGGGGTACCAGGGTTTCTGCACAGTGACAATGGTAAACAGTTCACTAGTAGGAACTTTCAAAATCTTTTGTCAGATTTCGGCATTAAACACATTAGGACCGGTGTCTATAGTCCTCAAAGCAACGCATCAGAGCGTGTCAATAGGTCAGTCCTAGCAGCAATTCGAGCATTCATAAAAGGTCAACATACCAAGTGGGATTCACAAATTGGTGAAATCGCGTATGCACTGCGGGCAGCAGTACATTCAGCTACCAAGTACTCACCGTACTATTTATTATTTGGTCAACATCCAGTTTCGGATGGGAATACTTACCATTTGTTGAGATCACTACACCAGCTTGGTGAAGATGCTGGTGAGGAATTAGAACGCTCTGATCATTTGACTCTGCTCAGGAACCGGGTTCAGGGAAATTTAAAAGCAGCCTTCAAAAAATCGCAGCATCAGTATAACCTGCGATCTAAATTACGGACTTTTCAACCACAACAACGTGTGTTTGTACGGCAACATCATTTGAGTGACGCTACAAAAAAATTCTCGGCAAAATTGGCTCCAAAGTTCTTACCTGCGATGATTAAGACTAAGATTGGAAATGTACTCTATGAGTGCACAGATATGAGCGGTAAGAATCTTGGAGTCCATCACGCGAAAGACATCAGGGAATGATGTCTTTTCGTTAGGTAGGGTAGTTCCTCTGTCTGGTTGTTGTCTCTGGGGTTCACATCTTCAGTGTCATATATTACTGGTTGTATCGAGGGTTCAATGGTGCTGACGTTAGATGGATGGATGATCGATTTCGGTACTCACTGATAGTTCCTAGGAACTTCAGGAGTATTGAACTTGATCATTGACCCTGGCGTTGGTCACCATTGATAACTCGATCCCAGATACAGATTAGTTGTGGGAAGTAGTTCGGTGGTTTCTGGCGTAGAGGGGGTGAAGACGTTTTTGTGATTTCAAGGGTAAATATCTTGGTGTTTACCTTGAATTCATGGTGTAACGTCCGCTATATTCGCCTAAACAATAATAAAACCAATTCATCTTCTTTTTATTAATTCAATAAAAATTTATTTCAATAGTTTCTGTTCATTTTTACATTAATAATAATTTTAAAATTTTCTAACACCTAACGGCCAGCTAAATTTCGAATATATTATAAAAATAAACGAACGTACCAATTTTATTTTCATTTCTAACGAACAGATGTCGTTACTAATTTTTGCTGAATCTTGGTGTTACACGATTGATTAGAAGATGTCAAAAAGGAAAAACACATTTTTTCTGGCATTAATTCGATTTTTGGTTTTTTTAAGAACAAATGATTATTCATGTTTTAACTTTAAAAATAAAATCACTTATTATTAATTCCATGTTCAAAATAAAAACGAAAAATAAACATCAGGTGTGTTAATGTTGGAATTTTTTTTATTTAATTGTTTTGATTTGCTAGTGAATAAACAAAATAAGAACAAATCCATAAAAACAATCGAGTATAAGATAAGAAAAAATACTTATAACTGCAGTGCTAGTCCTACAAATTTCTAAAGCAAGTGAAGCCTTTAGTCGTATTGTTGTGAATTGGGACTAGACTGGAAGCTAGATCGTGCAGGTGTCTCACGCACTTTTATTTCCAACTGGGTGTGATTATAGCTGATTTCGAAAGTGGTCATAATACATCGTTACAAACTGACTCACCAAACCTAACACCAAGCTATGGAATTAATACCAAGGAATTAAAACCAACGAAGAGTATAAACTGTGCCCAAGACAGTTTTTTTTTTAAGGAAAAAGGATTTTAATATTGGTACATTGGATGTCGAGTTTGCAGTTTGGCGAGAGTAAGAATAAATTAACCTGGATACTTAAGTTAAGGTATTTTAGATTCACGATATATTAATTGTTGTTTAATTATTTTTTCCTTTGGAATGTTAGGATAAAGTTAACGAAATAATAAGAGATTCCCAAATTTAAGATTCATTGCAGGGACAATCCGTATCCCGGGAGTAATCTCCTTTGTTTTTTTTTCGGTTTGTTACTATCATAAAAAAGTCCAAGCCACGATACGTGGCAAATTTAAGAGCTTTAGTCGTTAAGGCGTTAAATTACTCTAGGTACGCATCCTGCTATGCCATTCTCATTGGTTCGCCAATGAAAAAGCTCTTCATTACACATTCTCCTGTCCAATCAAAACACTATCAAGTTATCGCTCGTCACAGGAATTAATTAAAGTTCAATAAATATAATATTGCAAGTGTTTTACTTCGTCCGAGGTTTTATCAATCAAAACAGTCATCATTACTAGCAAGATGTTTTGCTAAATGTGTTTTGCACAGTCAAATTATCAGTCCCCTGGCAAGTATTTTCTTAAAAAGTATTTTAATTACAGGTAATTTTGTAGTTTTATACGTCGGGAATATGTATTGCCTTGGTATAGAATCCGTTTATTTTTTTTTAGACGTAATTTTGTCATTTTTAAGCGACTGATAAATTGATAAATTATCAGTCGCCTGGTCTTAGTGACTTAAATATTTAGGGTTTTGACTTAAATAAATGTTTATGTCGTATTTTGAGATAATATTTTTTTTTTTTTTTTTTTTTTTTTAATAAAATGTGTTGTGTAATAGGGTTTAGAATATGTGTCACAACAACACATAAATACCTTTTAAGACCTAGGTCTAGACCTGGGTCCCACAACAACTGGCGTTCTGAGGTGTAGATTAACGCTTTTTTTAAACATCTGTGGGTTGAAACCACCTGAGACTAAGTGTTCCGGCAAACTATTCCATTTGTACGCAGTTCGGACAAAGAAGTCTCTCTGCGATCTGCCAGTATGACAGCGCGGGATCTTTACCGTTTCACTGGTTGCGGCAGCCGATTGCCGAGTGGAACGGGGGTAAGAATAAGTTTGAGGCATGATGCCGCTGATTTCATCTGAGCACTGCTGATGACGATATTTGTAAAAAACAACGAGGTCAGCAACAGTGCGACGATGTTGTAGGGAATCAAGTTGTGATGTCAAAGTTCGATCACCTACAATTCGTATAGCTCGCTTTTGAACAGAGTCCAAGAGGGCCAAGATGGAAACAGAGGCAGCACCCCAAACTTGACAGCAGTACTCCATACAGGGACGAATATAGGACTTATAAACATGGAGCAATTGGTATGGAGTGAAAATTTTTTTGCATCTATTTAGGAGGCCGAGTTTTTTAGACGCGCTTTTTGCCATCGCCATTACATGATCGTTCCAGAGTAGGTCATTTGAAACTGTGACACCCAATAAACGAATGTTTTTACATTCACCTATTGGTTCATCACACATACTAAATAAAATATCTTTGGGGAACTCGGTCTTTAATCTGGAAACAATCAACAGCTGTGTTTTGGTGGAGTTGAAATTGACAAGGTTTTGGTCACCCCAGTCGGCGACTTTATTCAGGTCTTTGTTCACGTTTATGGCAGCGTCTCTCCGGGCAGGATTAATTCGTTCGTGCATTTTACCTTTTGAAGGAAGGGGCTCGAACGACTTGTGCAGAGTACTATCATCTGCAAAACTATTTATTGGGTTGCTGGTGATTTTCAACAATTCGTTGATATAAATCAAAAATAGGGTTGGGGACAATACTGAGCCTTGGGGTACACCAGCGTTAATTAGTTTAGACTCAGAAGAATATCCGTCTAAGGTTACCGAAATGTATCGGTCGGATAGAAAATTTTGAATCAGCTTCACAACATTGGGATGAAAACCGTACGCAACGAGCTTGTTGATTAAGTTGGCATGCCAGACTCGATCGAATGCCTTGGAGATGTCTAAAGCGATAACGTATGTTTCACCACCTTTATCAAGTATGCTGTTCCAACAATGCGCTACATAGTTTAATAGATCGGTAGTTGATCTTTTGTTTCGAAAACCGTATTGGCTGTCGGATATTAAATGATTTTCTTCCAGAAATTTTGAAATATGTGTATTAATATAATGCTCATAGACTTTGGATAGGACCGATAGTAAAGCTATTGGCCTATAATTTGAGATATCGGATTTTGGTCCCTTTTTGGGGACGGGCTGGACATTTGCCAACTTCCAGCACGAGGGAAATATACCAGATTTGTAGGATTGGTAGAATATTTTAGTTAAAGTTGGTGCAAGTTCTTTGGAAAAGGTTTTTAAAATAATGGGTGGAATATTGTCCATTCCTGATGCTTTGTTGATGTTTAACCCCTTTAAAAGTTTAGCGACTATTTTGGGTTTGAAGTGAAGTTCATTCATATTAACTCCTGAAGACTGGATTTGGGGTATTTCTTTAGGAGTTTCCAAAACAGTGGAGTTCAGAGCAAAGCGTTCAGCGAACAAGTTAGCTTTTCTTGCGGGATCATTGACGATTAAATCACCATCAATAATAGGGGGAATAGAAAATTTTGTACCAGAATTTAAAGAATTAATGGCACTGTAGAAACTCTTGTCAGAAACAGACATAGACGTAAGTTTTGAGGCTTTCGCTCTGTCAATTTCGGACTTTTCGTTTGAGATAATCTGATTAGATATTTTGTTGGCCTTTAGATATTGGGATCGATTAGTGGGAGTTTTGTTATGAATCCAAATATTAAATGATCTACGTTTGTTTCTAAGTGCCGTTTTGGCAGCTTTCGAATACAAGTATTTTTGTTTGGGTTTTACTATGGAGAAAGGGACAAATTTATTTATAGCAAATTGGATGGTTTCTGTAAAGTTTTGAGCAGAAACATTTACATTGTCAGTGTAAAAACAATGACGGTCGAAAGGGAAACCATGGAAAAAATTTTGAAGACCACTCTTATCCATTTTTGAGTAGTGAAATATTTTACGGGGTTTGGGAGCTGTAGTTTTAAGTAAATCAGTTTTGATAACTGATGAGATTAAATAATGATCAGAATTTCCAATACTACCTTTCGCAACATCGACACTCGTAATATCTGGCATTGTGGTAAGATAGAGATCTAGTAGAAAACTATTATCACCGCCATTACGGGGAGTGAAAGTCGGGCTTTTTACAATTTGGAATAGGCCCTGAGACGCGGCAAAAATTTCTGCCAGTTTTCCACTATTGTCAACATCGTCGGTCGATTTGGAGAATTCCAACCATGATTTGTTGTGGACGTTGAAGTCACCGGTAACGATAACTTCACAATTAGGGGACTTTGCTCTAATCTCGTCCATAATTTTTGTCAGTATATTAAAAAAGTTTGGGTTACGTTTGTTGGGGGACCGGTATAAAGCTATTGTAAAAAAAGTCATTTCTGGAAGACAAATCTTTAAAACCATTGTATTGAAGCCGTCACCGTGTAGTTCAAAATTTGGAAAGCGCGTGTACGCAACACTCTCATGAATGAATGCGCATACGCCCTGATGGAGTTTGAAAGCTGATTCGAGCCTATATTTGGAATTAAGCGATTCTATAAAAAGAAAATTTTCAGAAACTTGTGTTTCTGTAAGGAATAGAATGTTCGGTTTGTCGTGCTCAAGATGATGTTGCACGTGGTCATGGTTAGCGTTCAATCCGCAGATGTTTTGAACATGTATTTTAAAATTTTTTATTGATTCATATATGTTTTGTCCCTGCAAATTCCGTGGACATGCCGCTTTATGGGCGGGTGGATTGCGCAAATTTGCTTTACCACTTGCAGACTTATTTTTTTTCGGTTGTACTGCCATATATATATCAAAATGTTTATTTTATTTTTTTGTGTTTTATTTTAAAATGCATAACTAAGTAAAAAATCCTATCATACTACAAAATATGACATATGCCAATATTTCATGATAAGATGAAGAAATAATAACAAAATAATAAGTGAAAAACAAATTGTGAGAAATTTGCAGAAAACAAAACAAAAACTAAATGCCAATAATCCAGCTGATGCAGCGCACCCCAGACGCACCGCCCACCACTTCAATCGAGGCACAAAGCCCACACATAACTACGTGTTGGTTCGATTCCTCGGAAGAGCTAGTGAGCGGTACCGCTACGGAACGCTGCCCAGCTAAGACTGGAAGTGCTGCCGTTGACTAATTAAAGTTCGTCCGCCAGCACCCTAAGATATCATCTTGGCTAATGACATCTCCTGCCATTGCCAGTGGTATGTGATATCTCACGCTAACTCATATGTCAATGGCAGGGACTGGAGTACGCAGGGTAGTCAGACCCGTAGATCAACATTGATCATAATCGATCAAAATCGATCCCTCCTGCGGTAATATTGAGATAATTTTGACTTAATTTAGGAGTAAGGAGGATTTTTTTTTATTGTGACTCTTGTATTTTTTTTTTTTTGACGGGCCACATTCAGAAAAGTTGAAAGAACGTCATCAACTTTAACTAAAACTACTTGCCAGAACTTATACGCAAAAAACATGTCATGCCGTAATAAGCTCCATTTTCTTCTTTCGTGTGTAGAACTACCCACATATAACTTGGTGGTCTCTAACCTCATGCAGAAAGCATCTTGCTGTCTTCCTCATGTCTAGGTGACATACTTTGTGAAAAGGCAATAGAAATTGTTTAGTTAGCATTTCATTATGTTCACGTACTGGCAGTATGTTACATTCCTCGTGCAAGTGATCTCGGTGGGTTTGTTTGTAACTTCTTCCAGTGCGTGTCTGCAACTTGGAGTGTCCATATGGGTGCATTACAGTTTATAATAGGTCGACCAATTGTTTTATACGTTGTAATTATTGTATTTTTACCCTTGCTCTATGAACTACCCGCTAGTGCTTTCAATGGACTATTCCTGTTCTTCAGTCTAGAGTTCATTTGTTGTGCTTGAGAATTAAATTTAAACAGTGGGTCGAAGGTTACCTCACAGTCCCGGATTTTAACTGTAAAAATGAGTATGTTGTCAATGCAGAGGCTTAATGTTGTGTTTATCTGTTTCGTCCATGTGGTAAAAAGTGTAGAAGTGGATTTTTCAGTAGAAAGTTTTAATTTCCTTGTTTTGAACCAATTATTGAGGATGTTAAGGTAGATGTTTAGGATATTGGTGAGTTGTTCTAGGTTGTTACCTGTTGCAAGCACCGTGCAATCGTCTGCATATGACGTGATGGTTATTCTTTCTGGTGGGGTGATGGTTATTCTTTCTTAAGTAGAGATAAAATAATGAAGGTGAGAACTCTACCTAGTGGCATTCCTTGTCGTACAGTTCCAAAACTCGACGTACGTTTGGTGACTTCTAAGATAGTTGCATAACCAGCGTTTTATTAGACCTGGTAAATTTGTCTTTAGGATGTCAACTAATAGTGCAGCGTGCGACACTGGGTCGAATGCTTTTGGTAGGACGAGTGCAACTAAAATTGTTTTAACACAAGGTTGTTTTTGGTTCAGACCATCACTCAGGGGCGCACACAAGGGGGGTTTTTGGGTCCAGACCCCCATCCACCCCCTAACCGATAATTTTTCAGTATTGTTTTTAAAGTTAGACATTATTTAGTGTTAACCGTAAGAAATTACAGATTAACATCTCTGAATATCGTAAGATACGATGCTAACTAGGGATCTAAAGATACTCACTATTGATCAATTCTCTTTGAGGATTTTTTGAACGCTATTTTTAAAGTCTTGTGGATTACAATTATCAAGGAAGACCCACGTCAGTAAGGCATTCCAGAGATCCTAGATTCTGTTAAAAAAATTCTTTGAAAAGCTACATCTTGTCACTCGAACCTCAAATAGATGGGCTGCTATTGATACTCTGTTCAGGTAAAATTGATTTGATCTAGGCAGACACAAGCTGTCATCCATAGTATATAATAAAATTGTATGTTACAATAATTATGCACACAGTTTATTTAGTAGCCTCATCAAACAGTTATTGGTACTTATTTATTTTGTAATGAGATATGTGTTGCTCTTGGGCTATAATATTGAAGAGTAAATTTTTAACAGGCTTTGCGAAAATAGCATTGCGTAATAAAAGCAACCTCATTTCTTAATATGACTTGAAATAATTTTTAATATGAGGAAAATAAATAAATAATTTTTAATTTTTATATATTTTTACTCCTATCACAGTAAATTATCAATTATATCACACTATCCATGACATGTAAATTATTATTACAATAAGTGTAACGTAATGAGAATAAAAAGTGTTACGTAATGTATATTCATATATGTATTACCTAACACTTTTAATAAAAAGAAAAATTTTTAATTAAAGAAAAATTTGATTTTTAAAAATTAAATATTTAAATTTATTTTGACACATAATAATGCAAAGCGTACCACAATTTGTAAATTGTTTGCATTTAATTTATAATTAGTAGTTCATTTTTTCAAGTAGTCATACATGTTTGTGCATTATAACAGTCGTAGAAAAAGTATATAACAAAACTCGAGCTGCTAACCATTTTCCATGCTCGTGAAGGTACTGCACTCGCCGCTACGTGTCTCGTGCGCAATATTTTCCGTCGCATGTAAAATGCTATTTACAGCTCTAGGTATGTAATATACTATTACAATTGTAGAAAAATTGTATTTCCTATGGGAGCTGAAAACGCTTTTATATATTTTTGATATCGTTTTTACTCGTAATAATAAAATTTTTTTTTTACTTCACTCCTTCGAAGTCCATTTTTTATATTTTCTTTCATCCTTTCATACACAAAAAAACAAAATTAGTACTTTTTCGTCATTCTTTTTATTTATTTTAATAACAATAGGTACTTGCATAATTGGAGAAGCGTTCAGAAAGATAATCTTATTTATTAAGAATATCTTATTTAAGATAATTTTTATTTTTAATTGTAAAAAAAGCATCAAATTTGAAGCAAAAATTAAATGCGTATTTGAAAATTATTCATCCGGCAACTACAAATATAGGTTTATTTATATTTTTTAACAAAAATAATTGTGTGCGTTATTAGTCTCAATAGAATAACATAAACAGCTGTTAATTTTATTCTGTTGCGTAATTGCTGCGGAACACAATATTAATATTTTATTAGGTTAATGTTACATTTTTTTATTGAGCAAAATTTTTCAGATTTGCAAATTTGCGAGAAAATAAAATTCATTGAACCCAAGACTCCGTTTTATCCTTCCGAAAGAAAAACATGTATTAAATAAAATTATTTCAGAATTTATGGATAAAACAAGTAAACCAATAAAACACACTGAATTTTATTTTATTTTTTTTGTGCTATTAATTCTAAACAATCAAATAAATTTTATTAAATTTCAATACCTATTGAATTGTTTGGTATTTTGGAAATCAAATTTTATACTAATGGAAATTAAGAAACCAAAAACTCATTAAAAATCTAATTTTTTTCACAATCGATTCACAATTCAATTTAATTGAATCGTAATAGCCTTTACCATTTTCAATATTCGAGAGATGGACATGCGCATTAGTTTGAATTTATTGTTTTTGTATAATGAGAGAGAAAATGCCTTTTAAATTTTTATAAAATATAATCAAAAAGTTTATTTTAGAGTTCAATATAATCAAATAAATTGTTTTATTGTGTTCCATTGTTTTATTGTGTTCCACGCTGTTGCGTGAATACAGTATAAAATTAACAACTGTTTATTTTATTATATTAAGACTAATAAATTTAGTTTACAAGAAAAATCTCCCTAAAAGAAGCCCGAAAACACGAATATCATATTAATTTTTTTAGCTAGCTCTTGTTTTTGAGATATTCGCGAAAAACAATTTTTTTCGGTGAACAAAAAGGTTATTTTGGTTTTAAGATGGCATATTTTACAAAACAAACAAATTCAATCTATTAATGAAACAAGTGCCATAGTAAAGATAGTAACAAACATTTTAAGTTATTTTTTCTAAACATCCATCAAGAACTCTTGAATTTTTTACTAAGAATAATTGAAATTATGCAACATAATTGATTTATTTAAAATTGCAAGTTATTGTCAAAACCTAGTCGTAACACAACGTTAAAAAGTCAAATGAACATTTTTT
>CAVNZG010001399.1:0-16947 GCA_963693315.1 Diogma glabrata
TGAAATCACCGGTAACGATAACTTCACAATTAGGGGACTTTGCTCTAATCTCGTCCACAATTTTTGTCAGTATATTAAAAAAGTTTGGGTTACGTTTGTTGGGGGACCGGTATAAAGCTGTTGTAAAAAAAGTCATTTCTGGAAGACAAATCTTTAAAACCATTTATTGAAGCCGTCACCGTGTAGTTCAAAATTTGGAAAGCGCGTGAACGCAACACTCTCATGAATGAATGCGCATACGCCCTGATGGAGTTTGAAAGCTGATTCGAGCCTATATTTGGAATTGAGCGATTCTATAAAGAGAAAATTTTCAGAAACTTGTGTTTCTGTAAGGAATAGAATGTTCGGTTTGTCGTGCTCAAGATGATGTTGCACGTGCTCATGGTTAGTGTTCAGTCCGCAGATGTTTTGAACATGTATTTTAAAATTTTTTATTGATTTATATATGTTTTGTCCCTGCACATTCCGTGGACGCCCGCTTTATGGACGGGTGGATTGCGCAAATTTGCTTTACAACTTGCAGACTTATTTTTTTTCGGTTGTACTGCCATATATATATCAAAAGTGTTTTATTTTTTTTTTGTGTTTTATTTTAAAAAATGGATAACTAAGTAAAAAATCCTATCATACAACAAAATATGACATATGTCAATATTTCATGATAAGATGAAGAAATAATAACAAAATAATAAGTGAAAAACAAATTGTGAGAAATTTGCAGAAAACAAAACAAAACTAAATGCCAATAATCCAGCTGATGTAGCGCACCCCAGATGCACCGCCCACCACCTCAATCGAGGCACAAAGCCCACACATAACTACGTGTTGGTCCGATTCCTCGGAAGAGCTAATGAGCGGTACCGCTACGGAACGCTGCCCAGCTAAGACTGAAAGTGCTGCCGTTGACTAATTAAAGTTTGTCCGCCAGCACCCTAAGACATCATCTTGGCTAATGACATCTCCTGCCATTGCCAGTGGTATGTGATATCTCACCCTAACTCATATGTCAATGGCAGGGACTGGAGTACGCAGGGTAGTCAGACCCGTAGATCAACATTGATCATAATCGATCAAAATCGATCCCTCCTGCGTGAAGAGATGTGAGAACAATATTCCATGCAAGGACGAATAAATGATTTATGTATTAAAAGAAGCTGCTCGCTATTAAAAACTCTACGACAACGACCTAAAAATCCTAATTTTTGAACAGCGATCTTAGCTAGACTAAAAATATGAGAATTCTTTTTCACATTACATATTTTCAATCTCAACTCCTAGAAGTCTAATACAATCTTTCTCTTAAAGATCATTTGAATCAAACTTAAATGAAAACGGATTAGGTGTTGATAACCTACACTCTAAAAACTTAAATTTTAAAACTGTAATATGCTGCTATAATAGTAGATAATATATTAAATTTACCCATTTCATATGTAAAAATACAAATGGCGAATGTTTTGCGTAAAAATTTCAGTTATTTTACACACAAAGTGAGGTTTTACACGGAATTCGCTAGTTCAACTATTTCTGTGTGATTTTACATTTTTTTGTGTAATTTCAGTTTTGAAGCACCTTTTATGTGTAAAATTTTGCATAAAATTTGAAAAGTACTTACAATCTGTCATCATTTTTATTTTATACATTTCGCATTAGTATCGAATTTGACTGGAAGTGTAATTCGTATTTGTGTAACCGACGTCAAAAATATTAAAAGTGAATTTAAAACTAAAAGTGATTTAATTAGTCAAAAGGTTAAGTTGTGCTTAATTCAAAATAATTATAGATTAAGAGATTGATAGAATTTTCTTTAGTTTTTTAGTTTGTCGATTCATTTGATAAAATACCTTAAAAAACACAACAAATAAAACTCAATAGATTGCAATTATAAATAAGGACATTTTATATTGTTTTACTTTTATATATGCATTTACAATATATGCATAAACTCAATTCTCAAAATATGGAGGGGCTGAAATCTCACAGCTCTGAGATATCAAGACTTCGGTCTGGGTAAAGGATTTTGATACAGTTTTCGGCAAAATACTTTTATGAGGACATGGTTTTTAGTTTTGGGCAGCGATGTATATCAAACATAACTCTTTGTTAAAGTACAAGTACTTTTTATCTCTGTTTATAAATTTATTACAAAACTAACACGAAACATCAATACGTTGCCGGAAAATTATAATAAAAATTCCAAAAATATTGTTAAATTAAATAAAATCAAAATTTTTCAAAATTCCAAAAATATTCTAAAAATGAGAATAAAATCAAATATTTAAACTTTTTCTAAATTCCAATAATATTTCAAAAATTCTTAAAAATTCAAACTTTTTCCAAAATTCTAAAAATATTGCAAAAATTATTACAAAATCAAAAATTGAAAATTTGTTCAAAATTCCAAAAATTATAATAATATCAAAAATTAAAAATTTTTCAAAATCATTTTTTGACACACTTGACATTATTTTTTGACAAACTTATAATGCCATAATTCTCTATAATAATAATAAAATATCATGTCATACGAACTATTAATTTTATTTTTTTCTAAAAAAATAGGGTAAAAAATAAATAAAAACCTTTCTTTTGACACACTTGACAACATTTTTTGACAAATTTATAATGCCATAATTCTCAATAATAATAATAAAATTTCATTTCAAACAAACAATTTTTTTTTCCAAAAAATTAGGTAAAAAACTAAATAAAAATCTTTCTTTTGACACACTTGACAACATTTTTTAGACAAACTTATAGTGCCATAATTCTCAATAATAATAATAAAACTTCATTTCAAACAAATAATTAATCTTATTTTTTTTCCAAAAAATCAGGTAAAAAAATAAATAAAAATCTTTCTTTTGACACACTTGACAACATTTTTTTGACAAACTTATAATGCAATAATCTAGTTTTTAATCTCACATACTAATCCCGACCATCAATATTTCTCCAAATTTAATGTTCCTAATCGTTATCACTTAAAATGAACGTTTTTTAAGCCAAAAATATGAAAATTTGCTATTTTTGACACACATAATGATATTTTGACACACTTCCGGTACAGTTATCGAACACAGCGTCCTTTCGGACTTGTATCTTGTGAATACCTATTTTTAGAAAAAAAAATTTTTGAAATCCCTCCAGCCGTTTTCCCTGCAGTGTAGGTAATGACAGCGGCCCGCCGGCCGGCCGACAGACTGACACACATTTTTTTTTTTGCTTTTTTAGAATCAGTAGGTCCTAAAACGTCGAGAAATGCCAAAAAAGTGGGGGTAAGAATTTCACTTTGAGCTCATGAATGTAATACCTAGGTCTTTCAGACCGAAGTAACTTTATTTTACAGAAAATTAAGTTAAAAGTTAAGATAAGTTAAAAGTTAAGTTAAAAAGATTTATTTAATAAACGTGTACATATTTGTTATATTTAATAAATAAAATAATTATAAAAAGTTTGTTTTTTATGCATTTTACCAAGTTCAATTATCATATCATATAATGCTTATTTCCACGTATTACAATTTGTAATGTTACATATTTTTTGTAAAAACTCACAAAAAAATAAAATTATTACATATTGAAACTTCAAAATGTCAACAAGGTTGTGTAAATTCTCACAAATAGTTTTTTCACATATCAAAATACGTAGCTTTACACAAGTTTGAATGTATTATGCACATTATTTAATGTGAACTTTGTAATTAACACATCAAAGTATTTTACTATCATTATAGTAGGCAACCCATTTCCTACTATTATAGTAGGGAATTTTTTTTAGAGTGTAGAAAAATGGCAAACTTGAGCTCTCCAATCTAAGATTGTTTTTAAATCAACATTTAATGACTCTATCATTCAAATTGTTACTATAAGGAAGTTTATATTATTATTAATAAAATAAAAAATTAAAAATAAACATATTAAAAAAGTATATTTTTAAATATTGCATTTTGACTCTATCAAGTTTGATCTAGCGACATTTAGATTTGATGGTGCATAAAAATTGGGCATTTCGTATGAGGCATAAAATGTGCTATCATCAGCAAAACTATGGATGGGTTTAACTGTTGAATCTAGCAAATCATTATTATAGAGAAGAAAAAGAGTAGGTGATAAAGCGGAACCTTGAGGAACACCAGCATTAGCTGAAAATAATATCACAATATTGTAAATTCACACTATATTATGAATTTCGTATTATGTAACACAAATTTGGTGAAAATTCAACACAATATTGTGAATCTGACAAGAACAATATAGTTACTGTCAAAATCACAATTTTGCTTTATGTTTTGTGTGTTGACTTTTTTATACAAATTTCATCGATTGGCGTAAAAATTAATTTATAACGCAAAATTAAGCCATTAATAATATTAAATAATCATATTTTTATATAAATATCATTAAAACATACTTATTTATTAAATATATTTTTATTTTATTTTGCACGTTTTAAGATTAAAAAAGTCAGTTGTCAAAAGTACGACTCTAGTACCAAAAATCTGTTATAATTTGTTATAATTGGTTGATGTCTAAGGATGCACAAATAAGAGTTACAGAATACCATTTTTATACAAAGTTGTTAAGCATTTTGGTGGAATTGACAATATTGTCGATTGACAAATATATGTTTGGGAATAGGGCCCCTGAAGGCTTTACATTTATGTAATCAAGGTTTTGTAATGGATTCTTTTGAAGAATTTGAGATTTACAAAGGATTCAAAACCCTATATAATCGATGCTTTGTTAATGCAAGAAATAGTTTTTTGTCTAATAAATAATTTGTCTTATAAATAATTGAATATCAGTAAGTAGAGAGACTACAGCATTTAATATCAATTTTACCCAACAACATAAAAAAACTGTATCGAATGCCCTAACTTATATAACAAAACCAAAATGTTTTTATTTCATATATAGAAGCTATTAAAAAATTCACCAATTTACCAATAATCAATAAAGATATTTTAAATGGCTTAAGAACAGTGTCAACGACAGTGCATCTTTTGTATTTCTATCGGTATTGGTGTCTGGGAGGGTAGAATTCGCATTTATGATAATGCCACATAGTTTTGTCAATCTACATTGTCTATTCTCCATGATCATTTTACATTTTTCCATTAACTCGGCAGGAATTGTATACATTTACTTTTTGCTGATACTTGTTTTAATAAAATTTGTTGTGTAAGCTGAAATAGGAATTACAGAATCTGTAGCATAAAAACAACCATGGATTAGACTACCTAGTAGTATTCTATGAAATATCAACCCTATTCATATATTAATCAATTTGGTGACTAAGCTTACAAACTATTAGCTGAATCGAAAAATTTTACTGCATCGTCAACACTGTTTAGTAAAATATTTATGCAGCGAATGAAATTGGGCTTATTGCACGCTACCATGCTTAAACTACCCTATTGAAAAACAAAGTTTTAATGAGAGCATTGCATAGGATATTTCCTATAAAATCCTATTAAACAATTTTTTCCCTTTTGAAATCGATTGAGTCCTATTCAATTGTCCTATAGAAATGCAGTGAGCCCTTTTAATAGAAATTAAATCATTTTTATAGGATTATAAATTCTTCAATGGGATTGACTACATTTTAATTGAATTTTCTGCGAACGTCGAATTTTCTATTATATCATAAAGAAACCACTACGACTAAACACATTTTGAAGAAAGTTTTGTAGTCTTAAAATTTCATATGGAATCCTTTTTGATTCATTCTTTCGGGATTGACCATGTTTAATGGGAATTTCTAAGACCTTCAAATTTAATATTAAATAATAATCAATTAAAATAAAAAATAACAATGGAAAAAAATTAAAACATATATAATACAACCTCAATTACTATTAGTATTATTATAGTCTTTCAGCCAAGAAGCGATAACTTAAACATACATAAAACGATTTGAACTATATATTTCTAAAATGGATAATGCTCTAGTGAATTTTAACCAGACATAAGAAAAGTGTCAAAGTCGCATTTTCCATGTAAAAGTTATCCATTTCCTATTGAAACAATCTCAATGTCACCTATTAAACTATAAAAAATCCTATTAAAACTACTGCAATGGAATTAAAATTTTATATCGCATTTTCCTTTAGAAATTATATACTTCCTATTGCAACTATCTCAATGTCTTCCCATAAAACTAATAGAATTCTATTGAAAAATACTGATGTAAACTAAATTTCAAAGTCGTATGTTCTTGTAGAAATTATACACTTCCCATTTAAACTATCTCAATATCTTCCTCTTAAACTTTACAGAATCCTTTTGAAGAATAATGTAGTCCCTTAGAAATTATACACTTCCTATTGAAACTATCTCTTTTATTATCCTTTACAAATCAATTTCCCGTTGAAACTGTTTCAATTTCAATGTCGTCCTTTAAAACTATAAAGAATCCTATTAAGGAATCTTGTTGAAAGAAAAAAATTGTGTAAGTTTTATTTTCCTTCTCCT
Organism: Diogma glabrata; assembly: GCA_963693315.1. Classification (NCBI taxonomy): domain Eukaryota; kingdom Metazoa; phylum Arthropoda; class Insecta; order Diptera; family Cylindrotomidae; genus Diogma; species Diogma glabrata. Next base: position 6,477 of record CAVNZG010001399.1, read on the forward strand.
ATTTTCCTTTTCCATTTTTCATTACGTTGATTCCTATAAAAATGTTTCAAAAGGACCAGTCTGTTATTTAAAGGAGTATGAGCTTAATTCCATTTTCCCATTGAATATGAGTCTTTCCTATCCAACATTTTTAAGAAGTAAAGAATTTCTCGGTTGATCCCATTAAAAACGTCCGTTTCCTAGCCAGTTTTCATCAATATTGTATAGGATTGTATCTATTTTAATGGGACAGTTTAAGCAGTGTAATCAAACGATATCAAACTAGCCTTAAACCAAATTTCAATCGATAATAATTATGCCATATAAAGTGTTGTGTATTGGAATTGCAATATGGAATTTCATTTAGTGATTGTAATATGTGTCACACATAATACACATAAAAACCTGTTAAGATATGGATCCTACAACAATAGGTGCGTGCTATTTGACTGAAATAACTGAAAAAACATCGACAATTTTTCAGTTGTTTCAGTTGCTTCAGAGCAAATAGATCTTAGGTGATGGACGACTTATTTTAAACCTTGGTGTATTGATGCTTTTTTATCCAGTTCGATCTAAGAACATATCTCTCAGAAGGCAATATTATAAAATGATAACAACAAAATCGAATGCTTATTCGTCAAATGAAAACTTAGAGTCTAATCAGGTTAGCATAAATTCTAACAAGAATAAATGGTTTGGTCATGTACCATTCCACACCTAAATATACAAGCTCCAAAACTATATGCAAATAACAACAAGTTAGTCGAAAGAGGAAACCCAAAAATAACTGGCGCGAATACTTTAAACCAAAACTACATGCCCTGATGCTGTTCTTAAGTAATACGATTTTAAAGCATTATAAAAAAAGGTAGTTATAATCAAATACAACATCGTCCGGTTACAAAACATCGTCCAACTAAGTATAACAGATGAAGTATCATGCCATAGAATATGCAATAAAAACTTTAATTTTTGTTTTATTTTTTAAGTTTGATTTCAAAGTCATGGACGAAAATGTGAATTTGGACAAGTGATAGTGGTTTTGATAGCATAGAAATGAAGTAATATATAAATCGTAAAAAATTTAACCAGATAATATATGGTTAAAGGGAAATTAGGTCTTATACGAACGTGATTGTTTTACTTAACGAACGAATTTTAAAATCTTAATACGAACAAATTTTTATTGAGGAATTTGCATTTACGTTTTATTATTAGCTGTAAATAAACAAATTAATATTTATCTAATTATGGAAGTTGGCCAAAAAAAAATATAAGTTTTTTTCAGACGGAGAGAGTTTTGTTTTCTTTGGAGACATAAAAAAATAAACTTTTCCTTTTTATTCATAATATTTTGAAGACAACAATCAGAAAACCGGAAAATGCTATATTCTGTAACACATTGATTTACAATAAACTAAAGTTATGATTTGAGTATCTTTTAAAAAATAATGCGTGTAAGCGTTTATGTACTCGATACTAGCGTTTATAAATAACACATAAAGATCAATAACGAATTTTTAGTCAGCACAACAAAAGAATTTTATCTAGATATTAGATAGTAGAATCTAAAAAATTATTTTATTGTTTAGCTTTTAGTCAAACTCATCAAATACAATAAATCGGCAATTTATATACAATATAAAGAAAGTAGCTGTTCTTAAACAGTACAAAAAATTGAAATAAAAATTAAAATCTTTTAGATAAACTACGATTTAATAATAAAACATGATGGATGTACAATCGCAAGTCAATTATTGGAAACTGTGTTTTAGATTAAGGTAAAAACACTATAAGATTACTTCGCAGACTATGTTAAAACACTATAAGACCACTCCGAAAAGGTGAAAATCTTGTGGACACTGGTTGGATCCATTCTTTAGGAGTTGTTTCATTACCATCGAAAAATTAAATAATAGTCCTTATATTATAAATTATATTACTTCGGTCTGAAAGACCTAAGTATTACATTCATGAGCTCAAAGTGAAATTCTTACCCCCTTACTGATTCTAAAAAAGCAAAAAAAAAAAAATGTGTGTCTGTCTGTCGGCCGTCCGGCCGTCACAACCGACGAAATCTAGAAAACTGCTGGACGGATTTCAAAATTTCTTTTTCCTAAAAATAGGTTTACTCAATGGGAAGAGCCGAAAGGACGATATGTTTGATAACTGTACCGGAAGTGTGTCAAAAAAATCGTTAAGTGTGTCAAAACAAGGAAATTTGCATATTTCTTGCTTAAAAAACGTTCATTTTAAGTGATTACGAGTAGGAACATTGAATTTGGAGAAATCTTGATGGTCGGGATTGGTATGTGAGACCAAAATCTAGATTATTGCATTATAAGTTTGTCAAAAAAATGTTGTCAAGTGTGTCAAAAGGAAGATTTTTATTTATTTTTTTACCTGATTTTTTGGAAAAAAAAATAAAATTAATTGTTTATATGAAGAAAAGTTTTAGTTTTATTATTACTGAGAATTATGGCATATAAGTTTGTCAAAAAATGTTGTCAAGTGTGTCAAAAGATTTTTATTTAGATTTTTTACCTAATTTTTTGGAAAAAAAAATTGTTCGTTTGAAATGAAATTTTATTATGATTATTGAGAATTATGGCATTATAAGTTTGTCAAAAAATGTTGTCAAGTGTGTCAAAAGAAAGGTTTTTATTTATTTTTTACCCTATTCTCCTAGAAAAAAATAAAATTAATAGTTCGTATGACATGATATTTTATTATTATTATAGAGAATTATGGCATTATAAGTTTGTCAAAAAATAATGTCAAGTGTGTCAAAAAATGATTTCATTTAATATTTTAGCCAATTTTTTGGGAAAAAAAATGTAGCTGTTTTTATGACGTAAATGTAATTTAAAATGAAATTGGACATGGAAATTTTTGAATTTGTTATAGTTTTTGAAATATTTTTGGAATTTTGAAAAAGTTTGTATATTTGATTTTGTAATAATTTTTGCAATATTTTTAGAATTTTGGAAAAAGTTTTAATTTTTGATTTTGTTAGAATTTTTGAAATATTTTTAGAATTTTGAAAAATTTTAAATTTTTGATTTTATTATAATTTTTGGAATTTTGAAAAATTTTGATTTTATTTAATTTAACAATATTTTTGGAATTTTGATTATAATTTTTCGGCAACGTATTGATGTTTCGTGTTAGTTTTGTAGTAAATTTTTAAACAGAGATAAAAAATACTTGTACTTTAATAAAGAGTTATGTTTGATATACATCGCTGCCCAAAACTTAAAACCATGTCCTCATAAAAGTTTTATGCCGAAAACTATATCAAAATCCTTAACCCAGACCGAAGTCTTGATATCTCAGAGCTGTGAGATTTCAGCCCCTCCATATTTTTATATATACATTACTTATGTTTATGCAATGAAAGCTTAAAAATTTTACTCATACTAAAAATTGATTTTCAATTAAATTATCATCATCCAAAATTGGTGAGCTTAAACAACACATAGTTGATATAACAAAAATTTCGTTATCCAAGTATGGCAGAATATAGGAGGAAATGTTTTCAGATATCAGTTTAAAATTTTTTAACTTGTTATTCGTCTCTTCACATGAACTCCAGCAGACGCAATTAGACGATCCCGTTCAATAGAATCTTTGTTTCTTTGTTTCAATAGAATCTTTGTTTGTACACCGACTCTGCAAGTTCGTTAACGATCATAAATCCTTTATCCACCATAAATGTATCCCCCGTTTTAATTGTTTTATCAGCTTAGTTATCTCGTATTAATCTACAAACAAGAAAATAAAATATAAGTACATGCAAGCTTTACAATTATTCATCAAATAAGTTTCAAAAGTGTACATACTTGTTAATTATATTTAATCTTACCTTTTTTGCATTTGGCTTCTTAGTCATTATTATGCTTCGTTGTGGAAAATTTTCAGATAGAAAAGCTGTTGGTGCTAGTAATTAGTATATATTTCGTATATTCGTCTGTGGCAATGGATTGATAATCTATTGCTATTTCATCCTAAAATGTATAACAATTGGACCTTTGGTAACTAAATTAATTTACCCGGGATGCCGTTTATCCCCAAACGAAACTTAACTTTGGAAATCTCTTATAGCTGGAATTTATTTTTCCATCAAAAAAAAAATTAATAAGTACAAAAATCTAACGAAAAAATAGTAATCATAATAATATAAATAATAAAAACCTTATTTTATATTCTGTTGTTGATGCTGTTTCCACCAGTTGCAATACCATGCTCCAAAGTTGTTGAATATATCGTTCTGAATGAGCAGAGATATTATTTCGGGTACCCAGTGAATTCCTTTAAGCCAATATTTGTTTAATTCCTGATTTGAAATATAGAATATCCATTTGGAACTACGCACCACTACTATTGTTGCTATTATTAATCAAAAACCTTGACATCTTTTTGATAATCCAGATTTGTATTATATATATCGAAAACAAAGAACATCTGGTGTCACAGGATGAAACATTTTCATTAATGTTAACTTCTTATAAAATGGACAATTACAAGTCACAATTGGCCATAATAAATTTTTTATTGTATTCTTATTAATGTTTACAACCATAACACAATAATAATTTCATTGTAAATTTGACTTATAATATTTTGTAATTGATGGACTTGTATTATTTCACATCACATTAATTAGCAATTAACTTAAAAAAAGCCCACATATATCTTAACACATTAATGAATCTAGTTTTATGTAATGTTTTCACAAACTCAATTGAACATTTTATTTTAAGATTCAAAAACAGAATGACCTATTTCTAAAACAAAATGTGTTTTTGTTAATTCTTTTTGGCATCTTCACGGCACAAACATATAAATTTTTTCTTCAAATTGAATTTTGTTTACTTTTATTTATTTTGCACAACACATATAAATTTTTTTCTAAATTGAAACTAGTTGGACGGATACATTTAAAAAAAATTGCACTAATTGAACTATTTAAGGATAAATTTAATTTAAGTAAAAATTTCACTACTTAATATTAACTTAATTTTAAGAGCAAAAGCATGAATGCAAAATTAGTTGAATCTTTGACATCCATGAGAAGAGTGATTTTTTAAAAATCGGAAAAATGTGATTTTTCCTTTTTAGACATCTCATGATGTCAAGACAAATCGTGTAATACTCAAAATCCAAGAAAGATCAATAACGACATCTGTTTATTAGAATTGGAAATAAAAATTTAGTACGTTCGTTTGTTTTTTATAGTATATTCGAAATTTAACTAGCAGTTGAGTATTAGAAAATTTTAAATTATTGTTAATGTGAAAAATGAATGGAAACTAATGAAATACATTTTTATTGAATTGAAAACAAAGATGAATTTGGTTTTATTATTGTTTTGCGATTATTGCGATCGTTACAACATGAATTCAAGGTAAAAACCAAGATTTTTACTCTTGAAATCACAAAAACGTCGCCATCCCCTCTACGTCAGAAACCACCAAAGCGCTATTAAACTTAAACTAATAATAGAAATTCTAATAACTATTTCTATATTTATCCTATTTTTTTAAATTAATCGCAATAAAAAAAAATAATTTTAAAAATGGTGGTAACTAAAATGGACTCATACGAGATATGTACACGTACGTCAGCAGATCAATATGATGATAAATGTGGAGGTAATGATTTGGATCCGCCTCACTCTATAGTGTGAATAATACCCAAATCAATACCTCGAAATTGTAACTCACATTAAACCAATGACGAATATGGGGATCGCGTATGAGTGCATTACTAGTAAAAAAAAATTATAATAACTATAGTAATCCTAAATTAAACACCTATTTAAATTCTAAAAACCGAAAATTAAATCTATAACTATAATAACTAATAACTAAGAATAGATGTTTAATTTATGAGAACTAATAATTCTAACAACTAAATTTAATTTTATAAAAAAAATATATTGAAAAACTTAGGCTTGGTGTATAGAAAACAGACGCTAGAGATTTCGATGGTAAAACCCGCAAAATCATGAATTCGCAATCACCAACAATAGTAAAACCAATTAACAAAAAAAAATGTAGTCAGTGCGCTGTAAATGAAAAAAAAATAATGAAAAACGAAAAAAACAACGAACGCCCCAAAAAAACTTTGCAAAAACAAACTTGTAAAGGAACAAAAAGGAAAGACCACCGTCGTAGCTAATCTTTGTTGAATCTTTTACAGAAATTCCTAAAATATTATACATGTAGAGATATGATTTATTTATTTAATTTCAGATCTACTGAAATAATTATATATACCTAAAACTAGTTATTGACGATAGCACCCCTAAAATATATTTATTTATTTTTAAAAAAAAATTAAAAAATAAAAAATATTCAAAAAGGATGTTTATTTATTGGATGCAACGTCCTAGCTCAAAATATTGATTTATTTTTTTAAAAAACAAAAAATATTTATTTATCTCTTGAAGTATTGCTTAATTAGTAAAAAAAATTATTTTATTTAATTACCTAAAATTATTTAAATCTAAAAAAAATTATTTTATTTAATAAAAATTTATTTAATTACGAAAATTTATTTCATTTAATAAAAATTTGATTTATCTAATTTTCAGAAAAATTTGTTTTATTTGTTTTATTTTTATTTAATAATATAATAAGAGATTCCCAAAATCTAGATTCGTCTGGAGACACATAAAAGTAAGTATGGCTACAATATCCATTTCATTCAGTATTTGAATTATCGCGTTCGCGAGCCCACTCCAACAATGCATGTGAGAACCGACTAGAAAAGCCCCTAACGACCAGATTCTACAGAACAGTATCTCCCCAACCTAACAAAAACAATCGCAACTGTCACGATTAGACTCTAGGCCCATTTCTACTGACCCAGCTGCGGTTGTTCTACCTAAAAATAAATTACCATTAAACTAATGCCATAGTCGAAGAACGCTCCCGAACACCAGACTTCAAATCCTAAACTTAATGAAAACTGTCTATTGCAAGCTAAATGTAAGAGTGGAAAAATGTTGAAGTTGTGTGAGGTGAAGCCTCGATCCTGATAAAAAAAAATGATTGGTTCTCCTCTTCATTTCGTTAAAGAAGCTTCTGTGCAGGGAATGGTACTACTGGTTTGTACCTAAGTACAGACCAGCAGTAGTCACTCCCTTATCACCAGAAAACTCCTTCTGAAATGAAGAGAAGAAACCAATGAACTTCGATCGCATGTCCATAATGGACAGAGGCGATCTAAGAACATAATTATGTTAAGGAGATAAGCCCCATGGATCCTTTGTTAGAGGTACCGCTGAGAGAAATTATCAATTACACACTTGTAATCATTACACAACAATAAAAAAATTAACACCCAAAAAAAAATCAATTAATTCTAACAAACGCTCAACTGTAGTGGAATGTACAATATTTTCATCGCGAAATTAAAAATAGTTCGAATCTACCACAACCAAAACAGGATTTTCACCGATTATAACCATTAGTGGTAAAGAAATTAAAATCATGTATTTATTTCACGCAGGCCAAAATGCACCGTTAAAACGAGCATCAGATTCCAGATCTAATTTATTAATGTATAAATATTTAAATATGATCTACTATCCAATTCCTATCAATGTATAATATTTGCCAAAGCTACTCACAAAAAGTTCAAATGGCCAAATCGTTTCATCGGTTTGGTTTCTTAATTTCATCTCGTTGGTGCTATTGTAACATAACACTCCACACAAACCACTACATCCGCTTCCTATATACCAAAAATATGTACCAATATGTACAATTATACAACAATTAACCTACTATATACACTATGTACAATGACAGTATAAAAAAACAGTCTCCGAAAAAAATTACTGCCCCAAAACGGTTTTTTTCCAAAAATTCATATAATAGTAATTAATTATATATTATTATTAATAATTGTATAATAATAATTAATTTCTTTCCTAAAAATAAAAAAAACCAATAACTGGTTATCCAAAAAGTGTTTGGTAAAAATATCTCTCGCTAAAATATATTTAAACCAATCTGGTAAATATGAAAAATTAACCGTTATTACGGTTTCTACTATCAAAACACGTTTTTGTTTTGCTACGCTGGCAACACCCACAAAACAAAAACCTAACGGGTCCTGTTTGGTTCGGCGTCACGTATAACAATTACAACTATTTACACCTGAAAATTCGACGATATCACAATTAATTGCATTATAATTGCATCATCATCAAAAATAGTTGTAAAATATTTATTTATTTAATATTTAATATAGAAAAAAAAACCAATACTGGTTTTACACAAAATATAAACGGTTACCTATAATAAATCCAAAACTGGTTTATCAAAAATCTATAAAACACAAAAACCAAAAAAACTGTTTTTTCCAAAAATTTCCATAATAATATTGCGCCAAAAATAAAAATATCTATTTTTGCGCCTAAAAAAATATGACTCATCAAAAAATATCACTAAACCCATATAAAAAATAACCACAAAAACCAAAGTCCCTGTTTCGGCGCCACGTATAACAATTGGACCTTTGGTAACTAAATTAATTTACCCGGGATGCCGTTTATCCCCAAACGAAACTTAACTTTGGAAATCTCTTATAGCTGGAATTTATTTTTCCATCAAAAAAAAATTAATAAGTACAAAAATCTAACGAAAAAATAGTAATCATAATAATATAAATAATAAAAACCTTATTTTATATTCTGTTGTTGATGCTGTTTCCACCAGTTGCAATACCATGCTCCAAAGTTGTTGAATATATCGTTCTGAATGAGCAGAGATATTATTTCGGGTACCCAGTGAATTCCTTTAAGCCAATATTTGTTTAATTCCTGATTTGAAATATAGAATATCCATTTGGAACTACGCACCACTACTATTGTTGCTATTATTAATCAAAAACCTTGACATCTTTTTGATAATCCAGATTTGTATTATATATATCGAAAACAAAGAACATCTGGTGTCACAGGATGAAACATTTTCATTAATGTTAACTTCTTATAAAATGGACAATTACAAGTCACAATTGGCCATAATAAATTTTTTATTGTATTCTTATTAATGTTTACAACCATAACACAATAATAATTTCATTGTAAATTTGACTTATAATATTTTGTAATTGATGGACTTGTATTATTTCACATCACATTAATTAGCAATTAACTTAAAAAAAGCCCACATATATCTTAACACATTAATGAATCTAGTTTTATGTAATGTTTTCACAAACTCAATTGAACATTTTATTTTAAGATTCAAAAACAGAATGACCTATTTCTAAAACAAAATGTGTTTTTGTTAATTCTTTTTGGCATCTTCACGGCACAAACATATAAATTTTTTCTTCAAATTGAATTTTGTTTACTTTTATTTATTTTGCACAACACATATAAATTTTTTTCTAAATTGAAACTAGTTGGACGGATACATTTAAAAAAAATTGCACTAATTGAACTATTTAAGGATAAATTTAATTTAAGTAAAAATTTCACTACTTAATATTAACTTAATTTTAAGAGCAAAAGCATGAATGCAAAATTAGTTGAATCTTTGACATCCATGAGAAGAGTGATTTTTTAAAAATCGGAAAAATGTGATTTTTCCTTTTTAGACATCTCATGATGTCAAGACAAATCGTGTAATACTCAAAATCCAAGAAAGATCAATAACGACATCTGTTTATTAGAATTGGAAATAAAAATTTAGTACGTTCGTTTGTTTTTTATAGTATATTCGAAATTTAACTAGCAGTTGAGTATTAGAAAATTTTAAATTATTGTTAATGTGAAAAATGAATGGAAACTAATGAAATACATTTTTATTGAATTGAAAACAAAGATGAATTTGGTTTTATTATTGTTTTGCGATTATTGCGATCGTTACAAATGTTTGCTTCAGATCACAAAGTTTTTAGAAAACTTTTTTCCCATCTTTTGGATATGTTTCCATTCATTTAATCTTTTCACATTCAATGTTTTACATCTTGGTGTCTTACAATTATTTACCATTTAGCTATCGGATCATACTACCATTAACATTTAGCTTTCGGATCATGTCGATACAACATTAAATAGTTTACATTGTGGTACGCCACAATGCCGTCCCCAATCTTGATGTCTTACAATTATTTACCATTTAGCATTCGGATCATAAAATTGCGATAATATTACAATAAATAATAGTAAATAAAAGTACATAATAGTGTTGTAACTTTCATTTTAATAAATAAATTTTACGATTTTTTTTAAACTTCGGTAATCGTTAGTATAATATAAAAACAACTAGCAGGACCCGGCGTGCTTTGCTACGCTTATAAATAAAGTTTGTGCGCAGACATTTTGTTGACGTAGTAGCAATGATTTCAAAAAGTGGTAATGAGAAATGATTGCATAATTTTTAATTTTTCTTTATAAAAATCTGAATGAAAAATAATCAACACTCTAGCTGATCAGATCGGATATATAAAAAATTAGCGATCA
>CAVNZG010001401.1:0-17156 GCA_963693315.1 Diogma glabrata
GTGTGGATGGTACCGTCGTTTTATAAAAAACTTTGCACCAATTGCATCACCACTAACTGACCTTACTAAGAAAGGTACAAAGTTAAAGTGGTCTGACTCAGCAGACGAGGCATTTTTAAAATTAAAACATACACTCACAACAGCTCCTGTTTTGGCAAATCCAGACTTCGAAAGACCATTTTATATTCAATGCGATGCCAGTGCTACTGGTATAGGAAGCGTGTTGTTCCAACTGGATTCTGACGGAAGTGAACGACCGATATCTTTCATCTCACAAAAGCTTAATGCGGCCCAGAGGAATTATTCCGTTACTCAGCTGGAATGTTTTGCAGCTGTAGTGAGTGTTAAAAAGTTTCGTGCTTATTTAGAAGGGTATAATTTCACTATCTTTACTGACCATGCAAGTTTACGCTGGCTGATGTCTCAAAAGAATTTGTCTGGACAACTCGCCCGCTGGAGCTTGAAATTACAGGCTTTTAATTTTCAAATCGGCTATCGAAAAGGTTCTGTTAACGTTGTGCCAGATGCACTTTCTCGTGTTTATGGCGATGACTCAGGTGTCGTTTCGGCTTTAAATCCTCAAGCCCTTAAACCTTACCAAACGATCAATGTTGTTAATTCAGTTTGTATGGGACCGCTTTCCATAAATCTCGATTCACCGGCATTTAATGAGCCTGAGTACAAGGAACATATAGAAAGAATTCTAAGACTGGACACAGGATCTCATTGCTACCGTGTCCAATAAAACAAATTATTAATTAACCCTTCCTTCGGCCTGCGATATGCCGAAACGGATATTCCTTCCTGGAAACGAGTTGTTCCCTCGCAATTAACGATACATTTAATAGAACAGGCTCATGTACCACCATCTTCAGCACACATGGGTATAGTTAAAACTCTTGAGAGGCTTCGAAGACAATTTTATTGGCCTGGTATGGCTAATAGCGTAAAAGAGTTCATCTCAAACTGTGAGACTTGTAAGATGAACAAACCTCTCAACTATAATACTAACCAGAGATGGGTCACCAAACTGTTTCTGAACGTCCTTTTCAGAAGCTATACATTGACTTAATGGGACCATATCCTCGATCAAAGAAGGGAAATTCTTATATACTGATAATCTTAGATCATTACTCGAAGTTTATCTTTTTAAAGCCACTCAGAGAAGCTTCGGCGTCCCCTTATTTGTACTTTCCTAGAGAATGACGCGTTTTTACTATACTCAGTCCCCGAGATAATAACCAGTGATAATAGCAAGCAATTCACCTCTAAATTATTTCAAGAAATCTTAGATAAGTACGGCGTTCAGCATATACGTACTCCAGTTTGTTCACCTCAAAGTAATGCGTCCGAACGAGTCAATCGAACAATTTTATCACCTCTTCGTTCATACCTTAGTGACACTCGTCATAATGAATGGGACGTACATTTACAGGAAAAAGCTTCGGCTATACGCAACGTTATTCATGGCGCCAGCAATTTCTCTCCTCATTTTCTAGTCTTTGGGCAACACATGACATTACATGGAACGAAATATAAACTGCGTAGATTGTTGTCACCAAAAGATGAGAACGAAAACTGCGTTCTTTCTAAACAGGACGGATTGAATTTAATACGAAATAAAGTTGGTCACTATCTGAAAACTGCATACGAACGATCTGCTAAACATTACAATTTGTGAAGCCGAAACCGAGAACTGAGTGTTGGGCAGTCCGTTTTTGTTCGTTCATTTGCACAGAGTGATAAAAAGAACAAATTCAGTGCAAAGTTATCTGCAAAATTTATTCCGGCTACGATTGACTCCAAAGTTGGGAATGTAGCCTATAAACTCAAAGATGTACGTGGAAAAATAATGGGAACATTCCACCTAAAAGATATTCGGTCCTAATTTCAGGTATAGCCCGGCATGAGACTTTTCAGGGTGTGGGACGTCCCCACGACTTGTCGACCGTCGTTACAATTTTAAAATATAACAAATTAAACATCCTGAAAGCAAACAAATGTTACAGAAAAGGTGCTAACAATATTTGATCTATTGTGTTAACATAATAATAATTAAAATATTTCTCTTGATGTCATCTGATCAACTAACTGTAATGTTGCAATTAAAAAGAGAAGTGAAGGGAAAAACAAACAAAAAATATATTTTTACATTTTCGATAATTATTGATTTTTGAGATAAGTTAATCAGTTTTTTTTGGACTCCTAAAACGTTAAGTTGATTTTTCTGGAGTTGAATAAGTTTTAATTTTTTATTGAAGAACACAAGAATTTTGATGCTCAATAGTTTAGAATTTAGATCTTCGATATAGATAAATTAGTGAATAGTTTTAAGAGTTGTACTATATCATAGTTAGTGTTATCCAACTGTTTCCTTTTGTAAATATATGGACATTGTTCATCATTTATTCGTAAATACCAAAGCGGTGAATTTAAAAATAAGGAAATAAGCAGTTGAGTGAAAATAAATTGTGTTTGAAGAATCATATGATTAATTCAGAAATAAATTTACATATTTGGATTTCATTTTTAATTGAAATCAGACGATAATTATAAGTGAATTAATACGGGCAGAATATTTTGATTATTATAAATTTTCTTTTGTTGAAATAATTGTATAAAAGAAAAATGGCGTCGACTCGATTATTCGAAACGCAGGGTTTTTTTTCCGTTAACTGGCGAGGTTGAAAATGTGCTTAGAGGTGAAGTAAAAATTGAAAATATAAGTGAAGTATAAATTGAAAGAGAAAAGTTTAATAAAAACAAGTTTATAAAATAGTTTAAACAAGTTTACAAAAACAAGTTTTAAACAAAAATTTAACAGTCTGAGAACGAAAAGTGAAATAAAACAAAAAATGAAAAAAAATGAATTTTAAGTACAATAATTAAAAGAAAAAAAAATGAATTTAAATGTTACCATGTGTTGTTGTTCCCCTGTGCATACATAGTTAGGTCTAATTTTAGGAGGTGACGGGTAAGCTAAGAATTTTTTTTTGAATAATTTTTTTTATTATTTTAAATATACATTCTCAATAAAAGTTATTTGAAAAGTTGATGAAATTAAAAATTTTTTTGTTTTCTCTTTTTTTTTATTTTTATTTTATTTTATTTTTTCCCCTTAAATTAAATATGGGCTAACGGGAGGCCGCAGGTGGGAGTGGTGGTTGGGGGAGCGACGGGTGAAGTGCGAATTCCAAGGTAAGCTAAATGTATATTCCCTAGTTATAATACCGCTCTAAAATATACCCTCCTGATTCATCGGTTGACCCACGAAATCAGTTCCCGAAACTTTAGTCGGTTTGCAAGAGAGCGGTCCGATGGAAAAAATACAGCCAGGAGGATTCTAGAAACGGAATCAAGGTCATCTTGTTTCTTTTTAAAAACTGGATGATTTTGTGAAGGTTACAGTGTATGGTATGCAAGTGATTGACTGGGGGCGTGCTAGTCGTTGCGTGTGTGTGTGAACTGGCGGTGCGTGTAGCGAGACACATTTAGTCTGAGTTGGAAATGATTCTAATCTAAATATTTTTACTCCTAGGTAATACTTAACATGCCAAATACCTTTTCTGTTATTATATTACCTAGATTGATAAATTTATATTTTTAAGTAGATCAGAAGCCATTCTCAAATAACCGGTATTACAAAAAAAACAACTCCTTGTCATGTTTTAGGTTTATTAATTCTATACTACAGTAACCAACTGTAAACTACAAGTATGGAAATAAACTGGTTTGGACATGTTTGTTAAACTTGCAAATAAAACTATAACTTTTTTTTTGAGATGTAAATATTTTTTTCTGGAAATTACGAATGATTTTATAAATTTTTGAAAAATGGTATAAATAAAGAAAAAGGGAAAATAATCAATAAAGACTTTCACTATAGCGTGTGACGTTCTCCAGTGCTCTAAGATCTGATTCACGGTGTGCCAGCAGTGGCAGTGGTGGGCGAGCTGTATCATATGGGTCAGATGACGGCCATGCAACGAAGTGGTGATAACTACTACTTACGATACTTGCGGCGGGTCTTAAAGCTTAGGTGTCTTGCTCCGTCGTCTGAATGTGTGGGTGAATGTTAGCATGTGTGAGTCGTGAGTGTGTGGACGTCTGGGAATGATTGTGTGGGTTGGACGCGCTGATCGTAGGTCTTCCGCAAACGAGGTCGCCAGAGTCTCCTGTTTTCACTTGTATTTTTTTCCATTACTGTGTATTTTCGTAAATTGCGTACATTTCTGCATTTGTGTTGAAGCAGCAGGTATTACTCCATCAAATCCACGAGGACTGAGCTTTAGTCGTTAAGGCGTAAAATCACTCTAGGTACGCATCCTGCTATGCCATTCTCATTGGTTCGCCAATGAGAAAGCTCTTCATTTCAAATTGGCGCCCAACGTGGGGCTCCTCTAAGGGTTTCTACAGCAATGTAGGACTCTGGAGGAGTCCTTTCATATTTAAAAAAAACTTTGAAATTTTTTTTTTAAATTTTTCTTCTAAAATTTAATTTTCACTTCCACAATATAATAGTTAGAGGCTCTGGCGACGGGAAGCAACTCCCTGCTTCAAACACGCAGGAGCGAAGGAAGTCTGAGACTCCTCAGACTTTCTTTGATGGGGTGTTGCGTCCCTACGTCTCCAGCAAAACCTATCTCTTTTTTATTTTTCTATGAAACACAAGGGTGAGAATGATTCTACGGGATCATCCTCAATGGGCCTTACAAACTCACGGACCCTAGTAACGGCTGAGTTTCTCGCTGGCGCGGGGAATGCCAGGGGTGACCAGGTGCCAGGATTAGATATTTGTGAAATGGTGTATATGCCTATCACATCCATCCTGGTCATCTGGGCATGCTCTGGGTTCGCTGTGACAGTGAGATTCTCAGCTGGGCTAACCGCTCCGTAACGTTAGAGTCCCCTCCCTGGAGCGTTAGCACCCTATGGTCCGAGTTGTCCAGTTCTCGCGAATGATACTGGGGAACATCTTCTAAAGCAGTTAGATATCAACTGCTGAGGGAAGATGTTCGCCCAGCCTTCATGTCGCGAGTTAATTGGATTAACTCAGATCATAGCATCTCCCCGTATGTGTCATCGGTTTGGATCGCGGATGAGGGGTGTCGTTTGATTGAATGATGGTGCAGAGGGTATACCTTCTGACTATCCCAGCGACACTTGTCATCCGGGTGACATGCCGACAACACATACCCCCACCTTATTCCTTTCCCACCCTATCAATTCCCTTCCTTATCCCTCCCTTCTTGCTTCCTTTCCCTTTTCTTGTTCCCATCCTTTAAAGTAGCATATCTTAATCTTTCTTTGGTCCCAAAATTTTTTTTTTCAACACCAAATCTTAAGAACGAACGGCGATCAGCGCTTCCAACCCCGTGTGGTGAACTCCCCCCTTGATTGGTCCGTCCGTCGTCTAACTAATAAATAAATAAGTACTAAATAATAAATAGTAACTACATAAATTGATATTAAATAAATAAATATTAAATAAATAAATATTAATTAAATAAATATTAAATAAATAAATAATTTAAATAATGATAAAACTGCTAATTTGAGTATATACTAATTGTGTTTTCTCTCTAAAAATTTTTTTGTAGGTCGGCTCACGAAATACAATTAAAAGGAAAACTGTAAGAAAGCAACATTTATCAAGTAAATCATAAGGAAAATTATAAGGAAACTTGTAAGAAATAAATTACACATATAGTACAAAATCAACATATCAATATAAAATCAGGAAAAGTTTTAATACCAACGCGGAGCTAAACATCATCCAGATAGAAAAAAAAATTTCCACGTTCAAGAAGTATTTAAATACTAAGGAAAATTGAGAAAGGGAACAACCAGACACCAAGGTAGTAAATTTGGTTTTTTTATTGTAACGCACTTACGGAGCGCGAAAAACTTTGTGTTCGGGTGATCCTTTCCTCAATTATTTAAAACATCATTTAGATTAAGTTTTTGCATGTTAGATATAATATTTTAAGACACCATATTTTATGTTTTTCTGTAATTTATAAATTATACTTGTCTAACCGGTAGGCTTGCCGTTCTCCATTTTTTTTTGATAACACCATCTTCTGTAATTATTTTACATTATTTTAGCTTAGCGTAATTATTTTATCGGAAAACTCCATCTCAAAAATATTTTTTTTTGTTGAAAATCAATCCTTATTTCGAATTCCATCGTCTGCAATATTGTAGTATACTGGTTTTCTCGCATCTCACCACCTTTCTGTTTGTTTAATAATTGAATCAGGAAGATTTTTTTTTATTTAGTGACCTTTGGGTCCCGGGAACCCGGTCTCGCCCGTAATTGATTCTGAACGATTCTTTTACCACCATCGATCATAGCATAAATATACTTATTTTCTCTCTTATCTCAACCTTTGCGATTGTTTGGTCGGATACTAGTCCGATCACGAATAATAATTTTTTTTTGTAGTTCACTGTCATCAATAGTTAGCTTAACGATTTATTTCCTATAACATAATCAAGATTCATAATTTTTGTTTGTGCATCCTGCCATCAGCAATTTTCTCTTCTCTAGCGATTTTCTCTTCATCCTCCACATTTTTGCTTTTGATTGGTCAAGTGTTGCGCAGCTGTTTGTGGTTTGAATAATTATAATGTCAACCCCGGATAGGATTAACGTATCGGTATGGTTGGTACATCGGGTCGAATATTTCAACCTATTGAAAATAAAATACTGATGAGGTAAACTCTGTTTTTGTATTCGATGAAGTTGATTGGCTTCCTCAACCCTGATATCTAGCGTCGAGCAATCAAATTGCTCGGTGTTACGTAGTCGTGAACCTCTAATCCCAGATTGAAATGTATTTTCTAATTTTTCCATATCGCTTGAGACAGATTCGGGTGTAACATGTCCCGTTAATAACATTCCGGTTAAACCAGTGACCCTCGGGTGTTTTTTTTTTTTCCATGATGACAGTCATCGAATGCAATAATATGTATATTTTCTAATTTTATAAAGCCATGTCGTATGACATCTAATACAATCTGGCATGTTGCTACAAGGGTATGATTATTTTCAAATTCATTTCGCCATTTTGCTCTCTTCCAATTATTCACATTCGTTCCACCAGTATAAAGGCTGGATTTCAAATTTAAAACTTGTTGAATAAAGGACGATTGTTGGTTTGCAAGGACCACGGTGTTGACTAAGAACACACTACGTTTGCCACCAGCATCTAATAAGATTTGTAAATCCTTCGCAAAATGCCGTATTGCCATTAGGGCGATAAAAGTTTGACCAGACCCGGCTGGAAGATATATAATAGTATTTTGTTTGATAACATACTCTAGCAATTCATCTTGATATGGACGAGCTTTAAAATTTTCAATTTCTAAATCTTCAGTGTTCACCCTCATTTTTTTGGCCATAATTTGATTATTAAAGAAAGTTTTTTTTTGGAATAATTTAAATTAACGTAGTTTGACAATACAAGTTATTCACTGATTACAACAAGAAAACAAATATTCAAATATGTAGTTGATTGAAACTGATTGATTGATTGTGTATATGCTTGGTCTAAAGTTTATTAATTTTGTAAAGTTATTCCTCAATTTATGATAACTTACGGAGCACGTACGACAAAACTTTTACGCATAAGATTTGAGTGATCCAATACTAGCAGCCAGTGTGACTTTAGATGAAAAATTTCGCATTATATGGTGAACCCAACCGGTGTCACACCAAAACGTGAAATTCCAATAAAGAATCAAACAATCTGATTGCGAGATTCATTAGCCGAAAAATAATTTTATTACCGATTACCGATGAGTGGTAATTTTAGATCACATTTTGCTTGATGTTCAATAACTTCAAACAGGTTGCTATAATTTTCATTGTCAACATGAAAATCGTACAACTCCATTATAACTCCATAACTGATTTGTAGATAGTAAATGATTAGAAGGTTTTCCAGTTTTGTAACTTTGTATTTTGTTGCTAGCTTATAAACACTCAACACATTTTCGTTATTGAATTTATGCAGGTCATGGTGGGTAAATTTCGGAAATGCCAACAAGTCGTCGTGTTTGACATTTTCAATAGGAATAATTTTTTTTTCACCATAATTTCCATTAAATTGGTCCCGGAAAACTGAGCTACGTTTCGCTAATTCAAATACCTGAAAACCAGAAGCATGGTCAGTCCCGAGTATATTGAGTCACCTAAAATTGGACCTAGGTATATGATTGATAGCCCTATTGCTGATAATAGGCCCCGACATTGTCTAATCTTGTTTTCGCAGATAACTTAATTTCAGGCCAGGTAAACTACTGGCTTGGTTTAGATATTGAGATTCTTCCAAGGGGTGATGTATGGAGATTGTGGTTACCCGAGGAATACGCTGACGAGTGTATCGCAAGGGCCCACAATCCACCAGGTTCATCTCATGGGGGTTTAGCAAGAACAAAATATTGTATTCTGGCGTAATATTACTTTGAGCGATGCAGATAAACGGCCGATAATTATCTGTATCGCTCTCCCATAAGTTTGCGAAGCCAACGTTTGAAGGTTGGTAGGTTCCGCGGCCTACGAACTGCAAGACCTGGTTTCCAAACATAGAGGTGTTTATCATTTTGAGGACGTTCGCGCCTAAAATCTGTAAAATTTTCTTTGTCGGTATGATAGTATATTTCATTTAAAATTTTGTTTCACATCCATTTCTGGTTAGCGACATCAATGACCTTAAAGTGTGAGGGTGGTTCCGTTTCGGAATAACAATTCAATAACAATTCAGCAAGTGTATTCCAACTTGGATGTTCATGTTTTGCTTGGGGTCGATTTCTGAATTTCTTTTCCTGGTGGTTGCAATAGTAAAACCTGACTGGTTGCAATAGTAAGTTCAGAGGCGGAATGTGTCGAGTTTGTTTCAATTGGTTGCCTTGAAACTAATTGAGCAAACTTCAGAATCACCAAATTGGATGCGTACAACAGTGTAGTCCGGCTAGCGTAGTCGGAGAAACATGAGAATCTTAATAGTTCAGGTGTCGGGTTCGAGCCTGTAGGACATAAGTACGTAGACGTAGTTGGAACCATAGGGAAGGAGTATGACAGATGGTACTTCGCTATTCGAGTTCCTCTTAATTTGTCAGTGTTTTTTTTGGAGACTTTCGAGTCCGGGAACCCCCAGATCTGCCCGGAATCGGGTCTGGAAAATTTTGGTTATCCATCGCTTACAATAGATTAGTATACTGATTTTCTCTCTGCCTCTCAAGAATTTTTTTATATATTTTAAGTTGAATGATATAATTTTGATCGTTTTCGTTCTCCATTCATTTCTATAGGCATGATCGCCATCATAAACTCTTGGAAATAACGGGATTGATATATCGAACTATCAAAGATAAATCCTCTGAACCACCATTTGATCTACCGCACTTACTTGAATGTTTGTTTATGAGATTCAAAGACATGTGCAAATTTATTTTGTTCTTCTGGTGATAAGGATTACATTCCGTATGTTCAACCGTTCTTTAGTTTTTTTTCAGGTGTGTGATTGAACAGTTTCAATTCCATATTGGTCATTTATTTTTTTTAATTGTGGAATTATTGATGAATTTTTTTTTTCTTGACGTTTTGATGTTTGAGGTTGGGGATAGCTAGTAATAATTGGGGTTTAAAAAAATTTCGGGGCCAGTCTATGTCCTTTCAACTTCTTTTTGAACCGGGCGTTACCAAAAATCACTTGCCCTGTTATGTAGACTGGAGTGTGATAACGTAGAGCGGTAGGGTTTCAGATTTATATCATGTCTGTTTTCTCATAAGTCACAATTTTGCTTACCATACGTAATCATAATAGTTTCTCATTCATTCACAATTCATAGACATATTTTTTTTATAGTTTCCGTTACATAAATTTATTCTTCGAATAAAACCATTAACAATAGTATTTCCTTTGCAATCCCCTAATATTGACTCGCACTGCGTTTTCACCCGCATTACTCTACCATACTACTAAACCGTACTTGATCAAACAAAACTTACAAACCTCAAACGGCTGTGCATATTTGTCCAATCGTTGCAATAGCAAAAGAATTATTATCCTACAATTAGTTGTGCATTCGATTTCTTATATGGATATTTTTTTTGTATATCAATTTATCTTTCCGTTATAGATCTACATTTTGCTGTAATACTGTAGTAGTCTATTATTTCGTAACACATAAACATCGTGGGATCGGTTGAACTTATGTTTAATTCATTTTAATATTTCTTATAAATGTGTTGGAAATAACTTGTTTCGTTGAATTGTCTTGCAGTGTTTGGTATTACAAAATAGCAAACAGTTTTGTTTAATCGAAAAAAGGTCCTATCATTTATTAACATAATATAAATTAATTTCCTTTCATCCGCAACACTTTTTTTTTCGAATTTTTTGAAGTAAAAGTTTGCTATAAAAAAAGATGAATAGACTATCTCGGTCTCTTGTGCAGCATAATTCTCTCATGAATGACAAAATTAATGAAAAATTTTGCATTCATGCATTTTTTCTTAAATTTAAGTTAATATTTAAGTAGTGAAATTTTAATTAAATTAAATTTTTTAAATAGTTCAAATACTTCAATTAATTTTTAAATGTCCCGTCCCATTAGTGCAATTTAAAAAAAAATTTATATGTTTGTGTTGTTTAAAATATGAAAAAAAGAAAACAAAAAAAAAAATAAATCATATAAGTTATGTGCCGTAAAAATCAATTTAAAAATAAAAATACAAGAAAAATTATATGCATTTGTGAGTGCCGTAAAAATCAATTTAAAAATAAAAATACAAGAAAAATTATATGCATTTGTGAGTGCCGTAAAAACAACAAAAAATTTATTATTGACCTTATAGGTCATACTTTCTCTTAGTCTACATTTTTTTCATTTGGATTTGATGATCGTCGTGGTGGCTGTCAACTTCAGACATATGTCTTTTTTGCAAGATTAAAAAGTGTGTTTTTGGTGTTTTATTTTTTTTGTTTGTTCAAAAACCGAAGCTGATGCATTCCCCACTGGAAAAAACCCATCCTGGATTGTGTTTGGAAAAGGTTGGAATCATGGGATAAATACAAAAAAGCGGTATCTTACCTTATTTATATTCATATATTTCTAGTAGCTTCTTTGAGTGCAAATTTAATTGAGTTATAAAAATTAAAACGAAATTCGTTGATACCTAAACAAATCAAATAAAAAAAATTGAAAATCTTTGTCTGTGTCCGTGTTAGTGTGAAAATTTATACACCGTAATTTATTACTGGAAAGTTGTCTTAATACAAATTTTGATGATTATATTAATTAAAACGAAATTAGATAACGCCTAATCAAATGAATAAGAAAGATAAAAAAAATTGAAAATCGTTGTTTTGTGTTTCTCAGTGTCTGTACTAAACTTTATGTACATTAATTTATTACTAGCCAATTATTTTTAGTGTAATTTTCCATTGATGTTATATTTAAATCAAAATTAACGTAGTGAATGCATAATTCGATTAATAACTTTTGTTGTTGTTTGTCAATGTTAGTATCAAAATTATATTACTAACTGATTATTTTAGTGCAAATTTTCGATTGATTAGATAAATTAAAATTAACGTAGTGAATGCCTAAGTCGATTAATGACTTTAGTTGATGTTTGTCAATGTTAGTATCAAAATTATATTACTAACTGATTACTTTAGTGCAAATTTTCTATTGATTAGATAAATTAAAATTAACGTAGTGAATGCATAAGTCGATTTATAACTTTTGTTGTTGTTTGTCAATGTTAGTATCAAAAACTTTTATATGTTAATTTATTATTAACGAACTATTTTAAGTGCAAATTTCTGTTGATGATATAAAATAAAACTAAAATTAGTTAATGCAATGTGAAAAGAAAAATACTTCAAAATAGCTGTCTGTATTAGTCAGTATCCTATAACTGGAATGTATTATATATAAATATAAAGTTTGTTTGTAAAAGGAAGGAAACCATTTGGATTTACTTAATACAATTCCGATACACTTTTACCACAATCGCTTTAGTGTTGCGGCGCAACCTTTATAACGTGTTTCAACACAACATTTATATAAACATTTATATAAACTTTTTGGCTATTACAACAGTGTTGCAACGCAGCATTTATATACCATTTTTGATATTACAACAGTATTGCAACGCAACATTTATATACAAGTTCTGCTATTATCACCGCATTTCAGCGCAATATTTATATAAAAATTTCTGCTATTACATCCAAATTTCAACGCATCATTTGTTTCTATAATTATCTAGCTATTACAGTCGCAGTTTAAACATATTTAAACTCAACATTGTTATACAATTTTTTTTGTTAATTACCACCGAGTTTCAACGCAACACTTATATAAAATTTTGTGTTATTACAACAGTATTGCAACACAACATTTATTTACAACTTTTGATATTACTACAGTATTGCAACTCAACATTCCTATACAAGTTCTGCTATTATCATCGTATTTCAACGCAATGTTTATAAAATTTATGTTATTTGTTGCCGGATTTATGTCAACGCAACAGTAGTTCAACTTTGCATTACTTATTACAATTAATTCAACGCCACAGTAATTAAAATTTACCCTATATATTATTGCAATTAATTCGACGCATCATCTGGTCGAAGTTTAAGTTATTCATTACCTGATATATGTCAACGCAACAGTAGTCGGACTTTACATTATTTATTACTACAAATACCTGATTTATTTCCACTCAACCTTGGATTTAAAATTTTTGCTATTATATCAACTATATTTGCTATCATCTATTTTTCATATTTCGAATCAACATTGATCTACAATTGTCTTGATACTTTACTTGTTGGATTGTTCATCGCTGATGTAGGGCTAAGGCCGTAATACTTGGAATTCGGGAGGATTTAAACATGGGGTGAGCGAACTTGATTATTTTATTTACTTTTTATAGAGGTGTGAATGCGTGTGAAAGGGTATGCAAGTGATTGACTGGGGGCGTGCTAGTCGTTGCGTGTGTGTGTGAACTGGCGGTGCGTGTAGCGCGACATATTTAGTCTGAATTGGAAATGATTCTAATCTAAATATTTTTACTCCGAGGTAATAATTAACATGCCAAATACCTTTTCTGTTATTATATTACCTAGATTGATAAATTTATATTTTTAAGTAGATCAGAAGCCATTCTCAAATAACCGGTATTACAAAGAAAAACAAATCCTTGTCATGTTTTAGGTTTATTAATTCTATACTACAGTAACCAACTGTAAACTACAAGTATGGAAATAAACTGGTTTGGACATGTTTGTTAAACTTGCAAATAAAACTATAACTTTTTTTTTGAGATGTAAATATTTTTTTCTGGGAATTACGTATGATTTTATAAATTTTTGAAAAATGGTATAAATAAAGAAAAAGGGAAAATAATCAATAAAGATTTTCACTATAGCGTGTGACGTTCTCCAGTGCTCTAAGATCTGATTCACGGTGTGCCAGCAGTGGCAGTGGTGTGCGAGCTGTATCATATGGGTCAGATGACGGCCATGCAACGAAGTGGTGATAACTACTACTTACGATACTTGCGGCGAGTCTTAAAGCTTAGGTGTCTTGCTCCGTCGTCTGAATGTGTGGGTTAATGTTAGCATGTGTGAGTCGTGAGTGTGTGGACGTCTGGGAATGATTGTGTGGGTTGGACGCGCTGATCGTAGGTCTTCCGCAAACGAGGTCGCCAGAGTCTCCTGTTTTCACTTGTATTTTTTTCCATTACTGTGTATTTTCGTAAATTGCGTACATTTCTGCATTTGTGTTGAAGCAGCAGGTATTACTCCATCAAATCCACGAGGACTGAGCTTTAGTCGTTAAGGCGTAAAATCACTCTAGGTACGCATTCTGCTATGCCATTCTCATTGGTTCGCCAATGAGAAAGCTCTTCATTACACTATAAACAAAACTAATCAAAATTAAAAGGGGTCAAGTCAAAACGTTGTTGAATCTTCGTGAAATTGTTCTTATATATTCTTTATGAGTTATACGTTGGCCTACTGCGATATCAGGGAATTATGCCAAAAATTATTTGATAATTTTTAATATCGCAGTAGGCCAGACGTATAACTATTTGTTAATAGTATTATTCAAATGTTATTGGTGAAATTGAATGATGTCATTACATTTTAGAGAATTTCATTGGGTTAAATTAAAATAAAACTAAGGCAACAAATTTTCTGTTAAATTAAAAAGAATTGCATGAGTATCATTTAAAAATAATAGTACATTTTGCTACAAGAAATGAAAACGCTACTTTTTCGTGAGTGAAAATTTGTTCACCTGACACGTTAGCATCTAGTGAGACAATTTCACGAACGTAAAATGTTTTTATTTCGCGTAGGAAATGCAATTTTTTCTATGATAGTAAATATATAAACGATATTTATTTTAAATTATTAAATTAAAAATCGACAACATAACATCCAAATTCATGTTTTTGTTTTTCATGGTTGCTTTGTTTTAAAAATTTTGCAAAATTCAATAGCAACTACAATTTGTTATATAGCGAAAAAGTTTTTATACTAGAAGAAAAACCCCATTTTCACAGGGGATTAAGCCTGCTTGAAAATAAACATTTCATCTGCTTTTATAGAAAAATATATTTTTACTACTTACAAAGCAGCTTTTGAATTTTTAAAACTTTTTAAATTTGAACCTACTGTTCAAATAAAATATTAAATCGAGAGTAATGTTCCAGTTTTAGTTTAACATAACTTCTTATGTTTTACTATAACTTCTGATCCCGTATTAATTTCACTCTCAAATTTTCAAAATTTATTTACTATAGTATATTAAACAATATATAATTTTTTCAAAATTTAAAAAAAACACTATCTCTGATTTTTTTTCAAAAAAAGGTGGGTGAGTTTTCTGCATAGGATCTTGATGAAACTTTGGCAAATGATACAGGTTTACTTGAAAATGGAAGATCTGGATTCATTTTAAATTTGGACAAAATGGCGGGGGGTCTCCAGAACACCTCTAACTTTAAATCTTGAATAACTTCTGATCCCGGGCTATGATCTTATTGAAAATTAGTATATAAGGTTTTAGTACTGTTTCCAAAATTTCTGCATACCAACTTCCGGTTTGTCACTTCCGGATAAAAAGTTTTTTTTCAGGTGTTTATCCCTACTGTAACCTACAATTACCGATCGATTTTCATGAAACGTTGCGAAAAGCTTTTAAATAACATGAGAAAGATTTTATCAGCTTTTGGAGTACATTGGATAAAGGGTTGGGAGGTCCACCATACAACAGGTGGTTTTTTCCACAAAGTTTTTATGTTTGTTGGGAGCATAAAACATTCATTCGTGAATGAATTTTGATAAATCTTCGGAAAAAGATGCAAACATGTATGACAAAGAACTGATTAGTTTTTGAGCGATAGTGAACAAAGTGGTGGGGGTCCCTGGAGCACCTATTTTTTTGAAAGCTCTATAACATCTGTACCTGATAAGCGAATTGGATGAAACTTGGTGCATGAGTATGTAGTACGGTTAACAATAGTTCTGCATCCCAACTTCCGGTTTTTCACTTCCGGTTAAAAATTTTTTTTGTACTTTTTTGAAGTTTTTTCAGTGTCTTTATGCACAATACAACCTACAATAATGAAGTGATTGTGATGAAACTTATGGAAAAGGGTTCAATTAGTATGAAAAGATAATTATCATGTTTTGGGACACATTGATCAAAGTGGCGGGAGTCTACCATACAACTGCTGACTTTTCACACTTTGTTTTTAAAGTTTGTTGGGAACATACAGACTTCATTCATTAATCAATTCTAATGACACTTTGGAAAAAGATGAAGACTTAAATGACAAGGAACTGATTAGTTTTTGAACAATAATGGGATAAGTGGTACGAACACCTGTTCGTACCGAACACCTGTTCGTACCATCCCGAACACCTGTTTACTGTGTCATCATTTTTTCAATGTTTATTGGGAGCCCACAGCATTCGTTCGTGAACCAATTTTGATGACACTTTGGAAAAAAATGCAAACATGTGTGGCAAAGAACGGATTAGTTTTTGAGCGATAGTGAACAAAGTGGTTGGGGGGTGTCCCATACACCTGTTTTTTTTAAAGCTCCATAGCATCTGTACCTGATAATCAAATTGGATGAAACTTTGTACATAAGTATTTAGTATGATTTACAAAAATTCTGCATCCCGACTTCCGGTTTTATACTTCCGGTAAAAAAAATTTTTTTTTAATTGTTGACAGTTATTTCAGTATCTTTATGCACACTACAGCCTACAATAATGAAGTGCTTATGATAAAACTTGTGGAATGGTTTCAATTAGTGTAAGAAGATAATTATCATCTTTTGGGATACATTGATCAAAGTAGCGGGGGGTCTACCATACAACTGCTGACTTTTCACACTTTGTTTTTAAAGTTTGTTGGGAGCATACAGATTTCATTTATTAATCAATTTTCATGGCACTTTGAAAAAAGATAAAGACTTTATTGACAAAGAATTACTAGTTTTTGGACAATATTAGGATATGTGGTGGGGTCCACCCGAACACCTGTTTATTGTTTCAATGTTTGTTGGAAGCATACAACATTCGTTCGTTAAGTAATTTTGATGACACTTTGCAAAAAGATGCAAATATGTATGGCAAGGAACTGATTAGTTTTTTTAGCGATAGTGAACAAAGTGGTAGGGGGTCCTCCAAGCACCTGTTGTTTTGGAAGCTCGATAACTTCTGTACCTGATAATCGAGTTGGATGAAATTTGTTACATACACATTTAGTACGGTTTGCAACAGTTCTGCATCCTAACTTCCGCTTTGTCACTTCCGATAAATTTTTTTTTACTTTTTACTTTTTACTCGTACAACAGAATTTATGATTGTTGGGATACTACTGCCTGCTTTAATATTTTTATTATTAGAACTACGAAGTCCATAATATTGGTAAGCTTTTAATTAAAGTATTTTATGGATATTAGCTCATTATATATCCAGAACACTATGTTTCCAGAGCTGTGGTGAAATCAGCCTATGCATCAGCGTCGCAATATTTTTTTCTTGCAATACGCATGATGCAATGTGTTTAAGTTGTTTTTACTAAATGGTAAGTTATTTAAATTA
>CAVNZG010001402.1:0-13588 GCA_963693315.1 Diogma glabrata
ATTTATGAAATAAAATTAAAAATTCTATTATTTTCTGATTTTTTTTGATTTTTTTCAATGGAAAAACTTTTATCAAACTTTAAATTAATTTTTTTAATGATTTAGTTAGGATAAAAAAACAAATTATATACTAAAATACTCCACCTTGAGCTATTTAAAATTGAAAACCGATTTAAAATCGGATCACCCAGTACCATTTTATTTACAAAAAACCAACAGTACTTTCGCTTGAAAATAGGTATATATATATATATATATATATATATATATATATATATATATATATATATATATATATATATATATATACATATATATATATATATATATATATATATATATATATATATATATATATATATATATATATATATATATATATATATATATATATATATATATATATATATATATATATATATATATAATATATATATATATATATATATATTTATATATATATATATATATATATATATATACCCGAGCAACACACTTCCCCTCAAATTTTTCTGATAAAAGTGTATATACTTTTATTGAGCTTATATCAAACTTTTATCAGTTTTAATAAAAGATATATATTTTATCAGACTTTTAACAGGCTTTTATGTCCCCCGCTTAAAAGTTAACTTTTGTGAGCATTTTAAGGAGCATTTATAAGGTCATAATAAAAGCGTTAAAATTCAATGATTATATATTTTTGACGTCTTTTATAAAACTTTCATTGCACATTTATGGAAACGTGTTAAAACTAGTCCGTCTGAAAAGTACCATAAAAGTCAAATAAAAGCAACTGACGTAAGGTAGAAGAATGACGCTTAGTTTTGTATTCTCCTTCATTTTTATAATACGCAAAAACAGTGGCGGATTACCATAGAGGCGGAAGAGGCGGCCGCCTCGGGCCCCACATGCACAGGGGCCCCCTCGCTACAAATAGTATTGATATTTTATAGGTATTCAAATATCAGATGACTGCGTTCATTCAACCAAAGTTTTTAAACCTAAAGATTTTTTTAATATTATCCCACATGTAAAAGTGTTAGGTTGTCAATTTGTATTACTTTTTTTCATGTATGTATTTATTTTAATAATTCTAATTTGATAGTTTTATAATTTTTTAATGTACAAATTCGTTTTCCAATTTGTATAGTAAAAAAACATTTTGTTTTGAAAAGTTCCACTGTTACGAATGAATATTAATACTAAAACTTTATTTGCAATGGGCTGTTATTATATTAATCACAAAATTATTGATAAAAACAAAATCTAGATAAGTATTTTTTGGATATTTGAGGTATATTTGAGTTTTATGTTTTCATCAATGATTTTGGATTTCTTTTAAGACCTACAATTTATTGAAAGCATTAAACTGAAAACCTCAATTTTAAGCCTATAATTGTACATATTTTTGATTAATTTCATATATAACTAAATAAATGAAAACTTTTTAACGTGTAGAATTGAAATCTATTATTGTATGCTTAAAATCCATGTATTTTTTATACAATACATGCTAAATTCATCATTTGGATTAACGTTTGAAAAGGGTTTCCATATGATATGATTGATATAGTATAGGTGTTTTAGCTTTAGTTGTATATTTCGTTTTATCAACGTTGATTGGAAAAAAGATTGTCTAAAAAATTTGTTTGAAAAATTTGAAAAAAAGATTGTTTGTAACTGGACGTATTGATACTCAAATAGCTCGTGAAATTGAAGTACAACAAAAATACAGGCGGGAAGTTTTAAAAAGAGTTGCAGCTACAGTAAAGCTATTAGCTACTTTGGGTTTAGCATTTCGTAGTCATCGAGAAGATATTGATTCGAACAGAAAAGGAAATTTTATGACATGCATTGAGTACCTATCCCAATTTGATGATTTTCTTAAAAATCATTTGGAGAGGTACAGCCATCCAGGAAAAGGTAATGTAAGTTATTTATCACATACCACATGCGATGAATTTATAAATTTAATGGGAACTGAAGTAAAAGAACACCTAATTCAAGAAATTCAGGACCCTTTATATTATCCAATTATTGTTGATTCTACGCCAGACGTGACCCACACTGACCAACTAAGTTTTATATTAAGGTACATTGATAAAGTGGGCGATGCGAGAGAACGATTTTTGGATTTTTACAAATTTAAAATCACAATTCAGAATATCTAGCACAACTTATTTTGAAAACTTTAAACAATTTGTCTTGGATATTAAAAATTGTCGCGGTCAAACATATATGGCCGGAAAATATAATGGTTTACAAGCAAGAATTAAAACTCTAAGTGAGACCGCTATTTTTATTCCTTGTACAAGTCATACGCTTAATTTAATTGGAAATTATGCTGCAGATGCCTATTCTACTGCGGTGTATTATTTTAATTTTATCCAAAATATATATGTATTCTTTTCTTCATCTACTCACAGATGGAAGTTGCTTATTGATAATTTTTTCCGATCCTAATTCCAAACATATTAAAAAATTAAGTGACACAAGTGACAAGATGGTCTGCAAGAGCTGATGCAGTATCCGCCTTGCGGTTTAATTACAAAAATATTAAAAGCGTTCTTATCCAAATTAGCGAAAATGAAGACGAAAAACCGATTACTAAAGTTGAGGTTAAAAAATTAGCTAGCTCTTTCGATGAATATGAATTGCCTTGTTAACCGTTCTATGGGATATATTATTGCAAAGAATCAATAGTACTAGAAAATCATTTCAAAATATTCAAACGAACTTATTACAAGGAGTAAAACTGTTTAATTCTTTGTCACAATTTATAAGGGATGTTCGGAATGATTTTGAGAGCATAGAAAAGCAAGCAAACTTATTAACAGACAATATTAGCTACAAAGAAGGACGAAAAAGAAAACGCAAAATTATGTATGATGAATCATCTGCAAATGATACACTGCTAGTAGGACTAGAATTGTTTATTATAAGTACTCACAATATGATCTGTGATAGACTTGCCACTGAAATGTCTACCAGAACGTCCATATATGAAACTGTTTTAAATAATTTTAAATTATTTTTTGATCAAAATATATCCAGTGATGAAGTTGACAAGTGTATTTTAGAATTGTCAAATACATATGCGAGGAATATAGAAGTACAATATTTTAAGGACGAAGTACATCATTTTTTAAAATATATAAAAGAAGAGAACATCACTTGTCCATTTAAGATGTACAAGGTAATCATTGATGGCCTGCAATCTTCATTTCCCAATGTGGAAACTATTTTAAAAATATTTGTTACATTGCCGATATGCAACGCAAGTGGGGAACGATCTTTCTCCGTTCTGAAGCGGATAAAAAATTATTTAAGAAATAGTCTTAATCAAACTCATTTGCAAAATTTTTGGTAAAATCTTGGGCCCCAAAACTTTGTTCCGCCTCAGGCCCCTTAAAGGCATAATCCGCCACTGCGCAAAAATCACACCTGCTTGATTTACAAAATGTTAAAATCGAAGAATGGAGGTAATTTATTGGTCTTCTTCAAACAGAAGAAGCGTCAGGGCCATTACAGGAAAACCCAGAAAAAGTTTGTTGAGTCTATCATGTATCGTCCAAATCAAAGTGCAAAAAAAATTAAAGTTGATTCTCCAAATTCAAATTCCAATGGAGCGCAAAGTGGAATTAAAGCACAACAAAGTGCACCAGTTGTTGCAGAGGAAGCCCTTGAAATTTGTTTGTCGCACGATTGGATTGCAAATGAAGAGAGCGGCAGCGAAGAGGAATCAACTTTTATTTCTTTCATTTTTTTTATGTGTGTTTGAATAAATAAATAATTATCGTCACACATTTATTAGAATTATTAGAAACAGAAAGAAAATTGACAAAAACAAATCTTGAAATTTAAATTGTGAAATTGTTTTTCCATTCTCAAATAAAAATGAAAATAAACATTTGACAAATCCTGTCGGTTGATTGAAAATGACGAGAATAAGATTGAATTTACTTTCATCTCATTTCTAATGTTTATTCAGATTAAAAGTCACCCATTACCGAGGTACATGGTTAGTAAAATGCATGTAACGAAAAAAGAGCACCAGATTCATTTGTATTTTTCATACTTTAGAAATAGATTTATTTTTTTTCAAATGAGTTTCTTTTCAATTGAATACATTGAGTCAAATATGTATTTTATGGAGATTTTATATTATTCTCTTAAAATTAAAATAAATCGTGAACTTCTTCTACGAATTTGCCACTGTTTGTGGCACTGGTTCCAAGCTACCATCATAAGTAGCCGTACGATTCAATGGTGATTCATGTGGATTTGTATTGTTCAAAAACACATCAATATTACTGTGATCATTTTGATCGTTTACAGTGTGATCAGTTTCATGGATTCCAGAGCCATCGTTTTGATCTTGTTGCTTTTTCTTTTAGCGGCCAATTGGTGGTCGTCTTTTGCCGTGAGATCTTATTCTCTTGATTTTTGGCTCTTCACTCTCGGCCTCGGCAATAATCCGTGCTTTTTTGTTAATTTTTCGTTGGAAAAAACGTTTAGCATAGTCTGCAACAAAAGTTTTGTCCGCATTGTTTACGACTTGCCAAAACAATTCGTACACGTTTTTGAAATTACAAAACGGCACAAGATCAGCATGTCCTTTTATAGATGAGCCAGACCATGAACAAAAAGTGAAGAATGTGTCGAGTTCCTGAGTAGAGTTTCTGATTTCTCGACCTTTTATGAATCTCGAGATTCGAGAATCCCGAGTTTATCAGCGATTGTGTTTCTCGAGAAATTGGGAATAATTATTTGACTTTCTCGAGATTCTCGAGAACTATTAAAAATTAATTTTAACAAGAAAAGTAACTCTCCGTTTACTTTCAAAATTTCCAGATACAGACAAATTTCTCCCGTTTTCAGTGTCTGTAGGTTTTATCAAAATTAGAGTGTTTATTTTTTCTAAATTGAAAGTGATCTTACCAGTAGCTTCAAATATATTCATTTCCTTAAATAGCGAGCGGTAGTTGTCATTTATTGTTGACTGCATTCTTAGTCCAACTCTCACAAATACTTCTAAATTTAATTCAACGCAATCCTTTTCCTCTAATTCTGAGTCCGATGGCTATATAAGCTCTTCACTTTCGTTGATATCATTCGTCGATATATGTAATGCTTTCATTGTAATTAGAAGAATCAATTTCTGGTTCTTTAAATAATCTTCGAGAGATTTTTTTGCAGTTTTAATAATTTCGCTTTTAGAGCAAATAGAAACAAATCATTTTCCTCGGGTTGACTAACTGACTTTGGATTGTGAAGAAATTTCAATAACGAATTTATTGAGTTATCTCTTCCTTTAAAAATTTGAGATTGTATTTCAAATAAAAAATTTAAGCTTATTTCTGAATTATTTTTCCGTAGAGATTTGAATATAAGTTTTAGGATTCCCTCTGCAGATAATGGTGAGCCAGCCTAACGGTTGAACACTTTTATTGATTTTTGAATGGCACTCAAAATATTTAAAGCAACTACATCATCTTATTTAGTATTCCAAAAATCATTTAAATTTAGAAGATTTAAAGTTTTTTAAACTGCTGGTTTGACTGGCAAAAACCGTTCAACCATGGTTTCAATAGAATTCCGTATAATTTTGCAATTCAGGAGTAATGGCAATTCGTTTTTCTCTCCATTTAATTTTTTTATATAATTTTGCAAAATAGCATTGCGCACTTGCGAGTTTTTAAATAATTTTACAATTTATATATTATATTATATTATAATAAGAAGTGTTGTGTAGTAGGAATTACAAAATGTGTCACAACAACACATAGATACCTTTTAAGACGTAGGTCCCACAACAACATGCGTCTTGAGGTATAGGTGGACGCTTTTTTTAAATCCTTGTGGATTGAAAGCACTCGAGACTATTGATTCGGGCAAAGCATTCCATGTGTACGATGTACGCACAAAGAAATCTCTTTGCATTCTATTACTATGACAGTGAGTAATCTCGACAGTTCGACCGCCCGCACACACCGATTGACGAGTAAAACGGGGAAAAACATATGTCTGAGGCATTATGGACCTGATTTCATCCGAGCACTGCTGGTGACGATATTTATAAAAAACAACGAGATCAGCAACAGTGCGACGATGTTGCACGGAATCAAGACCTAATGTTAAATCTCGATCACCAACAATTCGTATAGCTCGCTTCTGAACAGAGTCCAAAAGAGCCAGGATAGTAACAGATGCAGCGCCCCAAACTTGACAACAATACTCCATACAGGGACGAATATAGGACTTATAAATGTGGAGTAATTGATGCCGAGTAAAATATTTTTTACATCTATTGAGGAGGCCGAGTTTTCTTGACGCGCTCTTTGCCATGGCCATTATATGATCGTTCCAGAGTAAGTCATTGGATATTGTGACTCCCAATAAACGAATGCTTTCACATTCGCGTATTTGGTCGTCACACATATTAATTGAAATATCGTTGGGAAACTCGGTCTTTGATCTGGAAACAATCAATAGCTGTGTTTTGGTGGAATTAAAATTGACCAAATTTTTGTCACCCCAATCGGCGACTTTTTTTAGGTCCTCGTTTACATTTATGGCAGCGTTTCTCCGGACGGGATTTATTCGTTCATGCATTTTACCCTTTGAAGATAGGGGGACGAATGACTTGTGCAGTGTACTATCATCTGCAAAACTATTTATTGGGTTACTGGTGATTTGCAACAGTTCGTTGATATAAATTAAAAATAAAGTGGGAGATAAAACTGAGCCTTGGGGTACACCAGCCTTAATTAATTTGGACTCAGAAGAAAAGCCATCTATAGATACCGAGATGTATCGGTTAGACAGAAAATTTTGAAACAACTTCACGACTGCGGGATGAAAACCGTACGCAACGAGCTTGTTGATCAAGTTGGCATGCCAAATTCGATCAAATGCTTTTGAGATGTCTAATGCGATCACGTACGTTTCACCACCTTTCTCAAGTATGCTATTCCAAATATGTGCCACATAGTTCAATAGATCGGTTGTTGATCTTTTGTTTCTAAAACCGTATTGGCTGTCAGATATCAAATGGTTGTCTTCCAAAAATTTGGATATGTGTGAATTAATATAGTGCTCGTATATTTTAGACATGACTGGGAGTAAGGCTATTGGTCTATAATTTGAAATATCACATTTCGTTCCTTTTTTTGGGACAGGCTGGACATTGGCCAACTTCCAGCAGGATGGATAAATACCAGATTTATAGGATTTATAAAATATTTTGGTGAGGGTTGGTGCAAGTTCTTTTGAAAATGTTTTTAGAATAACAGGAGGAATGTTGTCCAGACCAGAAGCTTTGTTGTTGTTTAACCCCCTTAAAAGTTTTTCGACAATTTTGGGTTTGTAATGTAATTGTTTCATATTAACTCCTGAAGACTGGGTTTGGGGTATTTCTTTGGGAGTTTCTAAAACTGTTGAATTTGAAGCAAAGCGTTCCGCGAACAATGTAGCTTTCCTTGCAGGGTCAGTAATGATTGAGTCACAATCAATGATAGGAGGGATAGAAGATTTAGTACCACAATTTAAAGAATTAATGGCACTGTAAAAACTTTTGTCAGAAATTGACATACTCGAAAGTTTTGCCGCTTTCGCTCTGTCAATCTCTGCTTTTTCGTTTTCGATTATCTGGTTTGATATTTTATTAGCCTTTAAATATTGGGATCAATTAACAGAGTTCTTTTTGTGAATCCAAATATTAAATAATCTACGTTTGTTTCTAAGAGCCAATTTGGCTGCTTTCGAAAACAAATATTTTTGTTGGGGTTTCATTATTGAAAAGGGAACGAATTTGTTAATACCGAATTGAATGGTTTCAGTAAAGTTTTGAGCAGAAACATTTACATCGTCAGTATAAAAACAATGACGATCAAAAGGGAAACCTTGAAAAAAACTTCGGAGACCATTGGTGTCCATTTTTGAAAAGTGAAATATTTTACGGGATTTGGGAACTCTAGTTTGTAGCAAATCAGTTTTGATAACTGATGTGATTAGATAATGGTCAGAATTTCCAATACTACCCTTATCGACATTGACACTCGTAATATCTGGCATAGATGTGAGATAAAGATCTAAGAGAAAACTTTTATCACCGCCATTACGAGGAGTGAAAGTTGGGCTTTTTACAATCTGCGTCAGGTCGTGCGATGCAGCAAATATTTCTGCCTGCCTTCCATTGTTGTCGTCGGTCATTTTGGAAAATTCCAACCACGATTTGTTGTGGACGTTGAAGTCACCGGTAACGATAACCTCACAACTTTGAAATTGTGCTCTAATTTCGTCGACAACATTAGTCAAGTCATTAGTCAAAACCCAAATTTTTGCAATCGCTTCTCGTATTTTGATTCAATACTAAATTGGCAGCTAAAAATTAATTTTGTTGTACAACTGAATCGGAATCACTATTGGAAGCTTCACTTTCACTGATTTTTTAACTGGTTTCGTCTTCTTTATAAAATATTGACATTATCGCTTAGTGTTTCACATGACTGTAACATAACTGTTGATAAGCTGGAGATATTTTGCCGTATTTCAACATTACACTGGCTCATCGCTTGTAGTGAAAACAATATCTGGCACATAATTTTTGTAGGCTTTTTTAGCTGGATATGAAACTTCAATTCACATCAATCTTAGGTTTTCCGATTTCCCATTAATATAATACAAATGTACGTTCAAATATGTACGCTTGCAGAAGCTTGTCCATTCATCAGTTCCTATGGTAAACATTATATTAAAAGCCTTCATTTTGGTGATCTTAGGTTATTTTGCCATAGAAATAAAAATTGGTTTTCCCAATACATTTATAACAAATAACATCGACATCAGACATCAGAAAGTAACGCAGAATGATATTAACAATTTTGGTTTAGTAAAAAAATACTCAAAATAATAATATTGAATGATTTATGGTGGTTTGTTAAATCTCGAGATTCTCGACAATTTTTCTCGAGAAATGGGAATCTCGAAAATGTGGAAATATCTTTTCTCGAGAATTCGAGAGTTCAAAATTACAATTATTTCTCGAGAATCTCGAGACCGGATTTCTCGAGCAGAAACTCTAATCATGAGCAACACGTTTATTGTCAACTGGTCCAACATCAGTTCCGAATTCGATCATCAACTCTTTTTTCACTTGCTCTGCATATTTCGTATCTTTCAATGCATCATCGAACCGATTCATATCATCAACAGTTTTGATACGCTTCAATTTCGAAACCACTGCAGCATTATTCGCTGTATTTGCAGTAGCTGGGCTGCTACCGGTGTTTTTCATCAAAATATCTAATTCGGCATTCATATCGGTCAAAAGAAGCAGCGTCTGGTCGCATTTTCATTCGCTGTCAATCTGGAGTCAATGGTCGCAAGGAATTCACCCAATTCGATGGTTTTGGGAACAATTTCTTCTTCGTCTGATTCCTTTTAAAATAAATATACAATTAAAATAATTATATGGTATAAATAACATCATGATGGCAATTGAAATAAATATGGCAACTCACTTCATGTGTTTCATCCATTTGTACAAACTCCACATTGTGTTGCAATCCATCGGCCATTTCTTGTTGATGAGTGATTTGATGCGATTGCAGTGGCGGCGGCATCGAATGTTGTTGTTGTTGCTGTTGCAATCCCATTTGTTGTTGAGCAACGATTTGGTGTGATTGCAGTAGTGACATTGAATGTTGTTGTTGTTGCTGTTGAAATTCCGTTTGCTGTTGAAGAACGATTTGGTGTGATTGCAGTGGCGGCATTAAATGTTGTTGTTGCTGTGGAATGACCGTTTGTTGATGGTGGACGATTTGTTGAGATGATGGCTGCATTGAATGCGGCTGATTCTGGTAGATAAATTGTTGTTGTTGTCCAGTCTCTTCAATCACGTAATTGACCTGTTTTTGTTGGATACAAGCGATTTAAAATAATATGAAGATTTTGTTCGGATCACATCGGCTAAATAGAAACAAAACAAATTGTTACACTTACAGTTTGGGAATTCAGGAATTCACCAGATGTTATTGTGGCATTTGTGTTTACAGCAGAATTAGCTGCATTCGATCGATGAATGGTGAAATTGGGATTTTTATTCACACTAGCCAACGATTTGTTTCCTTTTTTCATCAATACTTTGGTTGTATATGAAGTGTCACGATCGCTGGCATCTGTATCGGTCTCTCTCGTCATCAAAGTGGCCATTTCGTTGGCCGATTTCAACGTCACAAGGTTATCACGTTTGAGTTGGCTTGGTTTTTTGTAGTTTGGAAATTGGTCTGGCGTTGAATGTTCTTTTTTTTGCCAATTTTTCTTTGGAAAATAACACTCGCCGTTCTTTTCCCAACCAGACGGTACAATTTTGATGTACGTTCTAACATTTTCTTTCGTTTGAACAATCTTGTACGGCATTTTTGCCGATGGTTTCACTTTGAGAATTAACATAGAAATTACAAACAAATGTCATTTGCGCGTGGCATTTCAAAAGTAGCGGTTGTTTATTCCGACATATGTTTTGTGACATTTTTATGCCACACACAAAAGATCCACAAAAGTATGCACTTTTTTGAGACTTTTATCCGTCGCAATAAAAGTCTAAAAAGTGCATACTTTTATGACACTTTTATGCCACACACAAAAGATTCACAAAACTATACATTTTTTTAGACTTTTATTGCGACGGATAAAAGTCTCAAAAAAGTATATACTTTTGTGGATCTTTTGTGTGTGGGATAAAAGTGTCATAAAAGTATGCACTTTTTCAGACTTTTATTAACGAAGTAATAAAAGATTGATTGAAGAGCAGCTGTTCGGTGAAAAAAAAAACAACGAAGAAAACAAAACAAACCATTATGCTAATGAGTTGACCGATTTTATTGTAATTTTCAGGTAAAATACGGCACAAAGCTGAAAACAAATGAATCCATGTATGATTTTTATAATTTAAAAAAAAAACTTCACAGCTCATGTCTATACTTTTGAATCATTCTTTGATTTTTACACGTTAGCAATAGTCTAGACAATTTATGGCTAAAATAACGAATCACTTCATGATTTTTATACTTTAGAAAATAGTCTTTACTATTTATGGCTGGAATGTGTTGCAGCTGATACTGATTTGATTGAGATAACCTTGCATCGCCAAAGCTTTTAAGAAACTTTTCTGAAGGTTTTAACAAAAATACATTTTAAGAAACTTTTATTACACTTTTAAGAATGTCGGCCATCTTTTCCGAGGACTCGGTCGTTTAAGCAGGCCTCATAAAAGTTTAAAGTTTTATCATACTTTTATGACGAATTTAATTTTCAAAAATCAAGAAAAGATGTTTGAAAAAATAATTTTTCAGAATGCCCGCAGAAAATTTGGGGAGTAGAATATCAACTCTCACCATAAATTTATTTTTGCATTAAAAATCGGGTTTGGAAAATAGTGCGAATGCGATTTGTAAGTCGCATGTCTATTTCTTTCATAAAATATATTCATCCATTTTTTCTTCTGACTTGGAAAAAATTTCATTGTTGTTCGATTCTGTGCATATTACAATATAACAGTGAAAGAGCAAACAAATATTAATCTAGATGGATAACATTCGAAAAGAAATGAAAGGGAATAATAGATTTATACTGTAAGAGAGAGATAAAGAAACAGCTTTGATCTGTTTCATGTCTAATAAAATGCTCTTAAAATAATAATAAAAACTCAATAAAGCGTTCATAAAAGTACAAACGCTTCTTAAATGTTCCATAAAAACTACAATAAAAGTGTTATAAAAGCATCTTAAAAGTGCTTGATAAAAGTATCTTAAAAGTTTCAAGAAAGGGTGATAAAAACGTTTTAAAAGTATGATAAAAGTTAATAAAAGCATGTTAAAAGCTAGACCCACACTTTTAAGAGGAGATTATACTTTTAAGAGAACCTTTTAAGAGTCTTTCAAGAAGTCTGTTAGAAGCAATTTTTTGATATTTTTGCGCCCTATGTGGTTTTTTGGCACTTTTAAGAACACTCTTAAAACGACTTTTAAGAGCGACGATTTTTTTAAGATGCTTTTAAGAAGTGTCTTAAAAGCGAAAAAAGGGGAATTGTGTTGCTCGGGTATATATATATATATTTATATATATATATATATATATATATATATATATATATATATATATATATATATATATATATATATATATATATATATATATATATATATATATATATATATATATATATATATATATATATCTGTAGGTGGGAGGTAAACTACACCAAGTCACATTTTTAAAATTTTACAGGAAAGCCAAAAAACTGTTTGAAAATGGACTATTTACTATGGACTTGGATAATTTAAAATTGTTCTATCTCGAAAACTTTACTAGTTAGGACTCATTGCTTATATCCTCTCGGTAGAGAACAAAATCCTGATTCTAACTGTATAAAAAAACGTATTTTGAAAAAATTGGACTTGGTGTAGTTTACCTCCCACCTACAGATATATATATGTATATATATATATATATATATATATATATATATATATATATATATATATATATATATATATATATATATATGTATATATATATATATATATATATATATATATATATATATATATATATATATATATATATATATATATATATATATATATATATATATATATATATATATATATATATATATATATATATATATATATATATATATATATATATATATATATATATATATATATATATATATATATATATATATATATATATATATATATATATATATATATAATATATATATATATATATATATATATATATATATATATGGGACGATCCACGTCAAACGGGCCACCGCTGCGACCAAAATTTGGAGAGGTTTAAAAAAACGTGTGATGGCTCAAAATTTTTGTTA
This sequence comes from Diogma glabrata, assembly GCA_963693315.1. NCBI lineage: Eukaryota > Metazoa > Arthropoda > Insecta > Diptera > Cylindrotomidae > Diogma > Diogma glabrata. The sequence continues at coordinate 12,908 of CAVNZG010001402.1, forward strand.
TAATTTTCTCTTTGCAATAAAACGTGGCGTTTTAGAATTTTTCAAAATGGAGCGTTTATTACGAAATTTGTTAGCATCGAATGGGGAAACTAATTACTAACAAGTACTATTACTTTTAAAAAATTGATTGTTAATTTTAAAACGATTGCAGAAGCAGTGTCTTTAAAAATTAATATGATTAGTACAACAATTTTCATCATGGCGGCTACAAAATGGCGCCAATTTCCCCAAATTTGCGTTTTTTCAGGCAAAAGTGCTTATTTTACAATTCTACAGCATAAATATTATATTATAAGTTTCAAATAGTTGCAACATCGATTTCTCAAATAATTTCGATAGTTATTCAAAATGGCCGATTCAAAATGGCGTATTTTTTTGATCGAATTTTGTAAAATTTGACTTCTTTCAGCTGACTAACGCTGCGACCAAAATTTGGAGAGGTTTAAAAAAACGTGTGATGGCTCAACGTTTTTTTATACTGTTAGAATCAGGATTTTGTTCTCTACCGAGAGGTTAATAGCACTGAGTCCTAACTAGTGTAGTTTTCGAGATAGAACAATTTTAAATAGTCCAAGTCCATAGTAAATAGTCCATTTTCAAACAGTTTTTTGGCTTTCCTGTAAAATTTTAAAAATGTGACTTGGTGTAGTTTACCTCCCAACTACAATTATATATATATAT